>JAAAKQ030187408.1:0-12137 GCA_010016005.3 Zanna intricata | reverse complement strand
AGCTCTAGGAGCTTTGAATAAAAAAGGTCGCATGAAAACGTTTTTAGGTACAAGTAGTCCTTCGTGGCACAGACATTTGGTCTTATGCTCTAGGGCGACTTTTTTTTTGTCAGTTTTTAGAATTTTGTTTTTTTATGAAGAATATCTTAAAAACTATTGGCGTTACAGTTCTGGGACCTAATTTATCATATTTCCCAACTTAAATTACATAAGAAACCATTAACTTTACTGCTTAGAAAAGCTGAAATCCGGACGATTTCAGCTATTCTAATAAAAAATCATTCGCTGATCGTAATTCCAAAACAATAGTTTCCAAACCTATGTTTTTATGAATTTTTTCACTATTTTCATCAGTAGAACATTACATAACAGGAGTTATGTATTATATTTTCATTTATATTTAAAAGTTTTTTGACCTATATAAATTTGACGCTCTGTGTTGAGTTATATTTTTGAATGGTTTTTTCGTGATTTTACGAAAAAAGTAAAAGCGTAGTGAAAATAATTATCTAGCGAGTAAGTATTGGTTATTAAATAATATACTATAAACAAAGTGTAGATTAAGTTTTCTGGACGTTTTCATCGTAATTTTAAGTGTAGTATTAGATTTAAGTTTAGTGAAAAACACGTTCTTAACCAAGTTATGCACTTCCGCTACATTTGGCACGTGTTCTCACTCGGCGGCAAACCTTAGTGCCAAACAGACAAGTTAATGTAAACCTAAATACACTAGATTAGTTTTAAATATTTTTTAATTTAATTATTTTGTCCTCTTCCGCTATTAAACCAAGGAGCGGGATTTTCAATTAATACACAAAGGACTTAGAATAATTTAAGGAATAGACTGTATTAGTGTTGTCGGCAAGCCAGGAGAAAGTGAATAGAATGGAGGAGGAAGAGGAGGTTACGTTTAGACGCAGCAAGAAGACGTTGAGGTTGTCAAGGCCCTCTTCTTTGACTAGTCTGTCGGATGATACGGAGGAAGAGCTTATCAAAAGAGAGGGAAGTGGCAAGGAAAGAACGAAGAAAAAGAAGATCAGAACGAGGAGAAGCAGTGTCTGAGTGCCTCCGGAGGTGAAGGAGAAAGTAGAAGCCCAAAGTTAGACCAATTACTGGACTAGGTCACAATGCTTGTGGAACTCTGTCGAGCGGACCCAACAACTAGATGAGTCATTAAAGACTCTGCCCAGCGCATCTTTAACCAGTTTAAGGATGTAGTGGAGGTTTTCAAGGAACTGACAGTGAAACCTGAACAAGAGGATAAGTAAACGGAGACGGTCAGGGCGGAATTGACTGTGCTGAGAAAGGTACTCAACACCGGAGAGGTAAAGGTTCTGAAGGAGGTAATACACAATCGGTGGCCGAACCAAGCCTTTGAGCAAGTGATCGAAGAGAGCAGATTGCCCAAGGAAAATGATGTATCGGCAAAGATCTTCATATAGAACTGGATGGAGACAGGAGAAATCCATTTGCGCGCCATGTTTGTCAAGTGAAGGTGAAAATTGAATGAGGGGTCCCTCGCGTTAGGCACGGTAGTCAGGGAAGTATCGGCAATTTTCATTTTAGAAGAAGGTGTAGACTCTGACTTGAATGACGCTGGAGACACATATGTCTTGAGAGTAAAAGGGAAAGGCGAAGAAGTTGTAGACCACGTTCTCAGCGGACTGCAAAAGATCTGGCGATCTTTTGCAGTCCGATGTAACTCTTGCAGGAAACTCTTGTAATGGAAACAAACCGAGGGAAGATGGAGGACGTTGTTAAGAAAACAGTGGGCGAGATCCCTCTGTTTCTCTTAGAGGGAGACAAAGGAAGAGAAAAAGGATATGAAAGGCAAGGAAGAAAAGATTAAAACCACAACGGTGGTAATGAAGAGACAGGGGGTGTCCTATGCGGAGCTTCTGCGACAAGTTAAGATGTCGTTAGAGAAGATATGGCGCAGGACATCCTCTCTGTTCGAAAGGTTAGAGGGGAGAAGATAGAAGTCCATCTAAAAGACGGTGGTGGAACTGCTGCAAGCCTAGAGGAAAAGTTGAAGGACAAAGTACCGGAGGTGTCGTTGACCGATAGAGATCCCTCGTCAAGGCCAGCTATAGTACATGTTAAAGACCTTGACGTGGAGGCCACAAAAGATAATGTACGACGAGCAGTGTATGAGGCACTGGGATGGAAGCCATGGCTAAAGTTACTTCTATACGACCAGCGAATGGGACTACCCAGAACGCGACGGTGATTCTGCCTGAGGGAGGCACACAGGCTGACGTCAGCAAAGAGGCTGCTCATTAGCTGGCACTCCTGCTGGATAGAACTCCGGTAGGCTGATACTTCATGTTACCACTACTGGGAAATTGGACACATCGCAGCGCAGTGCAAAGGCCCAGATCGTAGCAAAATTTGCTTCAACTGTGGCGGGCTGGGGCACAAGCGGGCGGAGTGTACCGCCCAACAGTATCTTCTGCGGTGAGCCGGGGCACGGCATGGGCGGTTGGATCTGTAAATATAATTGGAAATGAAATGTTTACAGCTGAACGCTAACAGGAGCTGTCAGGGATGCTGTCGATGGTACAGCCTCAGATGGAGAGTAAGACAGAGTGGGCAGACTGCTGCCACAGCACTCCGTGGCGACTGAATAATGCCTAACGGCGGGTCCGGTTGCGGTGGGGGTGTATATAAAAAAAAAAACAGTATAATTTGTTAACTCCTGATGATGGCTTTCCAGTAAGCCGAAAGATCTTGGTTTTGACATTAATATATATAAAACAATAATATAATTTATATTTATATATTTACATATATATCATTATTATTACTATTATTATTATATCTAATAATTTGTGTTATGAGCTTATTAATAGAGTCGATTTCAGCAAAACGAGTTAATGCATATTATGTAGGAAATCGTAATATTCAGAGAGGTGAAGACGGGTTGACAACGCGTAGTTGTTTAATGCATCATTGTTAGGTAAGTTAATAATGATTAACTTCCCTGATGAATGGAAGATATGTTGAAGTTTAATGAAAGAGAATTTAATCATATATTCAGGAAAATTTGATTTTAATAATATTTCTTTTTATTTTCTTGATTAGTTGGGTAATTAAATAATTAACTACTTTTGGTTAAGGAATTTTTAAATACTTTTTTATTATTAATTCTTGTTCTAAACTTAATACAACGTAGTATTAAATCGGTAATTCTTTGAAAACAAAAAATTTCTTTTAAAAATAAATGTGTAGGGTCTGGTAGAATTTTTTTTTGGTATATTATTTGAGTGTAAGCTTTTCTAAAAATTTTATTGGCCTCAACTGAAAAAAAGAAAAAGAAAGCAGTAAATCTTAAATTCTGAATAATTCCAAGCTTTCCAAAAAATAAATAACTTTATTTAAAAAACAAAATAAAAAAAGAATCGCAGTGATGACCTTTCTGTCGTTTCTATCCTCGAATTTTCATAAAATTTAAACCACCTCCAGTGATAAAACTGAAATTATCTTTTACTTACAATATATGAATTTATTTAACGCGTTTTTATCTAAAAAAATTTTGCAGGCAATTTTCTACGCTAGTGATTTAAATAAAATTTAAAAAAAATTATTAAAAATTTAATCATAATTAAAATTAGTTTATTTGCTCAGGTATCTTTGTTTGTTTGTAGGTATCAAAAAATGTAACTGAAATCACTTTAAAGATATTTTCTACTATGTGAACAAAAAACTAAATGACAGTAATTTTTTCTTATATTTTATTCACCATATCAAGGATAAATATTGATAAATACCTCAGTTATAATAAATAATAATTCGGCCACAAAAAAACACACTAAATAAATTTAAAAAGTTCATCTGGGTTGGGTAAAATATTATAAAATATATAAAAATGATTTTTATATGTTTTATATCTCCCCCACAGCTAAAAAATGAATTTTAGCAACTAAAAATGAATTTTACTTTAATACAATAAAAAAGAGGGATTACAAATTTTACCCGTATTTTTTATTGTTCACAATTTTGTTAATTACCTCCTAATAAATGGACTTATGATACAGAGTGGGGGGGGGGGGTAATAATTGATGAATCCCTTCGAACTGGAATACTGTGCTCTAAGGATGACTGGATAGTACAGAGGAAAGATCTCTGCTACACATTGACTTTCCTTGTAGAAGTGGGACGTAGGATGCGTAGTAGACGCTATGGTGAAATTACACGTTTGCGGTATCAGAGGGGAAGTGTGGGTCCATGAGAGGGCGAATCGTGGCGACGTGTAGGGCCAGGGAGGCAGCCCAATTGCTGAGGAGGCCCTGGTCTGGAGCACATGAAAGAGAGTTCTGGATCGGGGTACTTCTGATGACGCATGGGGGCCCCTCGAGGTGTGAGAGGGTCGCGCACGGGGGGGGGGGGGCCGGATGGGTGGGATGGGCATTGACCCCCAGTAGGGGAAGGTGCCATGACCCGGGAGGGCAGCTCTCCGGAGGAGGGACTCTTCGGCAACCCTGTAGCGGGCAGTCGAGGGGCTTGATGAAACTGGGGAGACCCCAATGGGAGGTCCAGTTTCTGGACCTGAGCTTGGGGGTAGTAGTTAATCTGCTGCCAAGACACTCCACGGCGACTGCTTAATGCCTAACGCCGAGTCCAATTGCATTGGAGGTGATTAAAAAAAAAAGAAGTAAATGGACTTGTTTTCGATATCTGTTATTGTTTTCTACCCGAGTTGAAAATTTTAAATGAAAATAGAATTGAAATTACAAAATAAAAGCGAAAATAAGTAATAACATCCACTTAAAATAAACTCTTAGTAAACACTAAATAATTTATAACCTTAGAGATCGGCGCCGAATTAAGGATTTATAAATTATGGATTTCTTTATATAATAGTTTGTCATTTCTTTAAATGTTGGTTTTCATTAATTATTACATTTTTTTTTTTAAGTCAGGTAATCTATATTAAAGATATTTACTGAATTTCAGAAGAATTATATCAAATATTTATTTATAAAAAAAAAAATTTACATGTAAATTTTATTTGAAATACACTAAGAATCACAGCAAAAAAAAAAAAAGAAGTAATTTTTTTTGTTTGTAAACGCTAATCTCACATTTGTAAGAATATATATATTTTTTTAAATTGTTATGAAGATATTTCAAAATTTACCTTCTAAAAAGAAAGGAAGATTTTTGTTAAATATATCAACTATTCTGATATGCCAATCTGCATGGCAAAATGCTCTTTCACACTTTCGACCGGAAGGTGAAAGAAATGGGTTCTAATCGAGGTCAGGCATTTGTTTTTCAAACATTCAAAAATCTGTACACTGAGTTCCTATACAAAGCTTTACAATATTTAGTGAATTAATAATAATAAAAGATTATTAAGTTTTTATTATTAAACTGTTACAAACCACCATTTAATAAAATATTTAATAAAACCATTTAACAAATAAAGAAGTTAATTTTGAAAAAAATACTCTGACTATCTTCAGTTTTCCTGTGTTTGTCATTTTGTGTTTTTCAATAAAAATTTATGTTCTATGACTAATAAAGTTTTACATGTCCACAATGATACCTTCTATGAAGATATCTTCTATTTCATAATAAATAAGTTACTACCACTAAGCTAGAACAATATTTTTTATTTCATTTCGAAACCAAACCTGTATCACTGAATTAATAAGGTCAGTTTTTGTGCTACAATTCATTTCCACAAGTCTTCTTTTTAGTTTGGCCCATAAATTTTCAATGTGATTCAGGTCGGGGGAATTCCCTGACCACGAGATCACTCGAATTTCTCTGATTTTTTAAGAATTCTTTTGCTTTCTCTGACGTGTGACTTAGTGTAAGGTTCTATTGGAAAATGAGTTCTGGGTTCTTCAGCATAAGTGCAACAAATTTTCTTTGGCATATGGTAATGTATTAGTCCAATTTCATCATCCATCCGCAGACATAAGTGCTCCTGGCCCTTTATATGTGAAACATTCCCAAAAAACCTTTTTGGCTGGTTGTTTAGCAGCTTGTTATAGATGTTCTGATGTAGTAGTCTTCTCATCTGTTGACTTACGAATATTTGTTGAGATTACTCTCTCCCCTTGGACAAAGAAATGAGCCCCGTCTCAAAAATTAACTTTTTTCCACATTTCAATAAACCATTCTTTATGTTCCTTTGCTCATTTGAAGCCTTTTTGTCTTCATAATCTGTGTCAGGAGCTTCTTCTTTTTAGGTTATCGAACAATCCTTCCCACTGCCAACAATCTTCTACGAACTGTCATATCAGAAATATTAGTTCCCCTGGCTTTCAAGTCCTTATTAAGGTCAACAGCAGACAATCGTGCATTAATTTTGTTTTTACTTAGTAGTAATCGATCCTATGTAAGCGTGGTTTCTTTTTCCATTCATATTTTCATTTTCTCTTTGGAGGGACGGAACCTGTATCTAACCCCACTCTACACTCACACTTCCAATCTCACTAGCAATCTGTCTTCGAGTCATTTGTGTGTGTTGTTGGGACAGAGCAACAATTTCTGACCTCTTTCTTAGTTACCCAATCCACTTTTAGAGTATATCCATTGTATTATCCAGAAACGAATAACAAACTTACATCAGAAACTTACACGGTCACCAAAAACTAATTGAAAATGAATTATAATAGCACAAAAACCACTAATTATGTTTCTGTGTAATCTAACAACATAACCTGAAACAGCCAACATCAAACAGTTTACCACAGAATGAAAATTCCCTTTGGTCGGATTAATTTGTTCGTTACTGTAAATGTTGTAGGTGACCTGATAGGAAACACGAATCACTACCAAATGGTGCAATCGTTACTTTCATTAACATCATTACTTTCGGAAAAATTAAAACTGATTAAAACACCTTATATCTCACGTGATTTACACACTTCACAGCTGTGAGAAGCACTACACATATTTATATTAAATATTTTTCAACATAATGACCTCGCATCTGAAATACACAATTCTAGGAAGTATTTTTTTTGTTTAGTAGAAATTTTATCCTTTCAATTATAAGATCATAAATCAAAAAAAATAATAGTATTAAAAATTAAGAATAGAAAAATATATCAGTAAACCAATAGAAAGAAAATATCTGCACATATAAAACATCCTGTCTGATTCATAAACAACATACAACAAAACCTACTGAAGATAAATTGCTGAAAATATTATACACGTTCTTCCTACGGTGTTAGTGCACAGTAAGAAAGAATTTTTTGAAGTTCCGAGTTTAAAGGGTTAAAATAGAGTAACACAACTTTACTAATTTCTCAATTTATCGGTAACAAATGAAGATATCAACCTGATTTTTGGTATGTGTAATCTTCATGTAAATATCTAAAAACCAATATCTAGATTTTGAAATTCAGCTTTGAAAGGGATGAAGAAAGGTAAAAGGTTTTAAAGAATGATAGAAAATTTTCCTCATTTTCGACTATACTAAAAGATATTAGGGATAGATTTGGGCTTTCAAATACTTTTCAGATATCTAAAAACCATTTTCATTTTTTTTTTAATTTTGATTTTTTATAAAAATGCGTGTTAAAAAAACACGCAATAAAAAACATTTTTTTCTTTTTAACCTCTGGAACCACCGTTAAGTATAGCTTCAGAAGATGAGATGAATGAATTATAGCGTTGATGAAGAATGCCATGCCTGATCGGGATTCGAACCTGGGACCTTCGGATGAAAGGCCGAGAGGCTACCACTCACGCCACGGATTGGGTAACTAAGAAAGAGGCAAAATACATTTTTACGTATGAGGGGCGGATAACCAACCATAACTATTATTTTATATGATCGAGGCCACCACTATTTTGAAACGTGTATTCTTCAGATCACACAAAGTCCTATATTTATCGAACTGTTGCTCTGAAGAAATTAGATAATAGACTAATAGATATTAGACTAATAGTTTTTATAGATTCAACAGGCTTTAATTTTTATTAATCATTATTATTCTCATAAACATGAGTTTAATTAACAAGGGAGGTCCAGGGAGCAAAGCTCCCCAGACTGGCTAACTATCTACCTTATTTTCAACTTATTCACATTTCATACTGTTTATGTTCATTATTTTTAAGATTCTTCGTATTTTTGAATATCATTTTTGTAATTTAAAAAATATGATATGTACACAGAATGACTTCTTTGTACAAAAATCCAAAAATAATATGATTCTAAAATATAATTGTCAATTAATATTAAGTAATCAGATGTTTCACCAAATCTGTTACATGTAAATAACTTCTGGTTTTTGCTTTTGTTATTACTGAGTTATTATTTATCGTAAAACTGTTTTTACAATCAGAGGTTAATAATTATTAATAAACCATATTTAAATTTAAAAAGTTTAAATAAATAATTATTATCAATTATTAATATAAATATTAATATTATTAAATATATGTTATGTTATTATATATATAATGTATATAATATAATATAATTATATTATATATTAATATATATAAAATATTAATTATTATTAATTAATAATAAAGTTAAATAAAGTTTAAAAATTTAAATAAAAAAAGGAAATTAATTCTGATTTCAACCGATATGCCTTCCCTAATGATATCCGAATATTTCATTAATTAAAAAATTATTTGGATATAACTCTGGAACTAATGAAAATATATAACTGCTTATGATATATCGTTGTAAAGCTCTCAATGACGGCTTATTAGTTCAGTTAAGAAAAAGTAAAAAATCCAGACATTTTTGGATTTTGGATTTTTTTGGACATTTTTTGTTCAGTCGGTTGCAATCAAAAGAGGAGGTGCATAAATAGATGTTACAACAGTCCTAAATCCAAAATTTCAACATCCTACGCCTAATCGATTTTTAGTTTTGCGTGATATGTACGTACATTCGTAAAAATATCACGGCAAAGTTAGTCAGTATGGATTAAGGGATGCTCAAAACAGATATTTCTGTTAAAATCTGAAAACCAAAATTTTTCGCGATCACAATACTTCCTTTATTTTGTACAAGGAAGTAAAAAATAAAAAAAAAAACAGAATAAGCTTGGCGCTAAGGAATTAATTTTTGTATGGTTTCAGGTTCAAATTCTTATTATATATTTCGAATGGGAAGGCAGGTTGGAAATGCTAGTATCAAATAAGATGTTAACTGTTATAAGTGAGCTATATTGCAATTTTACTGCTTCATTAAAATTAAAGTATTCTATATAGACGTATAAAAAGTTATATCTTTTTCGAAATTAGAAAAAAGTTATTAAGAGTATCATTATTCAATCTTTTATAATAGATTTAAGAATTGATCTAATTTAAAAAAAAATATCCTTCAAATTAAGTTTTTGTGTATTTTTTTTTTACCTGTTCAATAAATTATCAATTGGTTTAGAGAGGATGACGTGTGAATATGCAAATCGATTTCTTTTCAAAGAGAAAAAAAAAGTATATATATATATTATAAAACAATAACTACTGCGCCAAGAGGCTTAATCAGTAGGGAGAAAAAAACCTTTGTACGTTTGCGTGTAGGTTTTTTTTTTATACATTAATTCAGAAATGTCGTGCGCAAAAAAAGCTTGCCCTTTTACTTCGACAGCGATTTGAATGCTTGTTACCTGGAACTGGTACGATTTTAAGAAAAGATAAAATACGTACACTTCATTGCTTTCTAAATTCATGTAAACTGTTAGTTATATCACGAAATAGGTTTTAAGAGAAGGGGTAATTTACCTAAAGAACAATTAAAACACAAACTACGTATTCACTCCTAACACAAACAAAACATATATAAAACAGTTATTGACTAAATGATTACAGCAACTTACTTAGTAAAACTTAATACATTTATACAGCTTAAAGAGTTAAAACGTGTATAGTCTTTGTTTATATTAAAGCTTTATATTGAAAAAAAAATCCATTTATTTCTTAATCGTCCAAACATTCGTAAACAAAATAAAAATGTAATTTCTTCAAGACATGAAATTCTTACTAAAGCAACCTGTACGAATAAAATCAGTTTGACGTTTTATTAATATTTACTAAGATAAATTTAAACTTAATATCGCAAGCTTAATATCGACGTAAATAAAAAAAATTAATCATAACTAACTAGACAATAAACATCAAACATCGGATAACAAACTTGAACATGAATAACAAATGGGTAACAAATATTGTCCATTCATCAGATTTTTAGTAATCTTTGACTTTTCTCTGACTATTTTAGTCATCTTCACTAGACTATTTTCACTGTGCATACAGTAGTCTGTAAGGGATTCAGCATGGTTAAAAAAATTATACATTCTTAAAAAAAGGGAGAGGAACTTGGATGCTCCCTTCCTCGATGGGATAGAAAATCAGGTCAGAGCTCTGAAATATATATAACCAAATATTTGTGCCAATTTTCAACTCTTTTGGTCAATTATTTTTCAAGACGTGAGGCAAAACTATTTAGAAATATTGTAGAATATCCTTCCACTATTAAATCCGATCGATTTAAAACTTTGTAATTGTAAATAACTTAATAAGTTTTTCTTTGTACAAAACCAATTTTCTATGATTAATATTCAAAAAGTAAAAAAAATTAAAATGGCGAAATACCTTATTCCATTTTTTTAAATTTTTTCAAAATTTGATAGCATCCACGCCACACATATAGAAATGTTTTTAACTTTTGAGAATGAAATTCTCAATTCGACTTATGTTGGTGGATTACTATACCAAATAGATCAATTATTATTATTATTATTAATTTTTATTTAATTTCAAAAAAAATAAAAAATAAAACCACAACAAAATTCATAGTGCAAATTCCTTTTATATTAAATATTTAATTCTAAGTGTAAGAATTAAAAAAAAAAAAAAATAGTTTTGTCTGCATAAATAATTTTGAGAATTATTTCAATACATGTTCTATTTTCCCCAATTTCATTTATTTATTCACCAGTCCCACTAACATTCATTACTAATTATACATACGCTGAATTTCTTCTTCAGAATGCTCCAACTATAACACAAGGCAAAAATGTATAAGTTCAGTTTAGCGTCAGTGTGATTTGCGCGGCTTACAAAACCACCGAATATAGGATTCATGGTTTTCATTTTCAATAGCTGACTACATGGCTTAATCGCAAATCATTTTCAGGATGAATTGTATTTTTTTTTTTTTTTTTTTTACCTCTGGTACCACCGTTAGGTATTACATCAGAGGATGAAGATGAATGATGTGAAAATGCCATGCCATGAAACTGACCGGGATTCAAACTCGGGACTTCCGGAATGAAAGTCCGAGACGCTACCACTCGCGCCACGGAGGCCGGCGATGACTTCTAAATTAAGATTTCTTTAGTAATTCTGGGATTTTATTACGCGGAACCATTCAATCACCTTATTAATAAGAAAAGGCTACACCTTTTTAAATATATTTACTTATCTTTTAAATGTGATTATTTAAAAAAAATAAGAATCAAGCAACAAAACATCACTTTTAGAATTTTTTCTTTATAAGGTAGACCTTGACTAAGCAAAGATATTTATTCATTATTGTTTTGAAATGGACTTATTTTCCCATATCTATCGGCAAGATATATGACTTCTGGTATCAGTTTTCCGATCCAGTTTGTGTGTTTTGTTTCTAATTAAAGTCTAAATTCTCAAATTTGTGTTTAATTTTAATAGACTTTATTTAAATAAATTTTCTCAGAATTAAATTATCTACAAATTAACTAGAAATTTTTTTTGTTTATTCGTAAATTATCAAAGTTATTTTTATTTTCCGACAAAACCATTCGATGTTTTACCCGGTTTTTCTTAAAACCTAAATAAGATAAAGGTCTAGGACTACTTTTATTAAATTTCTTAGATCAAAATTATAAGGAAGTATCAAATGTACTCCTCGATTTTTACATCAAGAAATTTAACATGGTTTAATTTCACAGATGGAGCAGAAAGCAGGGCTAAAATTTTCGCGAGTTGGAACTTGCTAACGAACCGTTTTCTGACCTATGTTATATGAACATTTTTTCTTACTTTTTACTCACGACGGAACAGAGAGGATGTATGGCATGCGTTTGGGATTAAAGATTGTGTGTGTGTGTGTGTGTGTGTGTGTGTGTGTGTGTGTGTGTGTGTGTGTGTGTGTGTGTGTGTGTGTGTGT
>JAAAKQ030187353.1:0-12138 GCA_010016005.3 Zanna intricata | reverse complement strand
GTTCATCGCATGTGTCTACTTTTTGCTTGTAAACCTCATTTTTCAACCATCCCCACAAACAATAATCCAACGGAGTGAAGTCTGGGGATCTTGGTGGCCAATTAACCGGCCCTCCACGTCCTATCCATTAACTAGCAAACTTTTCACCAAGACATTGCCTTACTTTATTAGTGAAATGTATAGGAACTCCATCAAGTTGGTAATACATTTCAATTCGTTTTGCTACAGGGATATTTTCCAGCAATATAATAAATTCATTATGTAAAAATTTCAGATAATTTCTCCCTGCGACACGATGTTGTAGTATGAAAGGACCAATTAATTGGTCATCTATGATACCAAATCAAACATTCACTGAAAATTGTTGCTGGAAATTTTTTTCCACTAACATGTGGGTGCTCTTCAGACCACCGATGCGCATTCCGTGTGTTGTTTATTTTGTTATGAGTGAAAGTAGCTTCATCCAAAAATAGTATAAATGGAATTAAATGTTGATTCCTATTAACCCATTGACAAAACTGCAGCCGGCTGGCATAGTTACCAGGCTGGACATGTTGCACTTTCTGAATATGAAAAGGATGCAATCCATTATTATTTGATGTCTTCCATACTCTACTTTGTGAAATATTGAGCCGTGTTGCAATTAATTGTGTGCTCATTGCTGGACTACGTTGAACCATCTGCAGAATGTTTTCACCTTCATCAGCATGATTTGCTTGTCATTCAGATGAAATATGAGCGCTGGGAAGTGTACTATTCTCACGAAGATTATTAAATATTCTAATAAATAAATACTTTACGATTTGGTACAACACGACCAGGATACCTATGTCAATATTCCGTAACCGCTGCTGGAGCACTTCCATTGCAAAATCCAAAGATGAAAATCATGTTGGCATATTCGGCATTAGTGAAGATATGTGGCATTTTTCAAAACAAGACTAAACAGAATTTCACTTTTTTTAACTGACTTGATTTTTATGCACTGTAAAATGAATACAAAATTACATTTCTTAACAGTTTTCTGAAATTTTTACGATAAAAATTTGACATAATACTGCATACACGATTGATCAGCGGAAGGTTATATTTAACACATTACCACAATTAACTGACAACAATGAGTAGTATTTAAACAAATTGCGATGAAAAAAATCAGTGTTGCCAACTTGTTTGCCAAAGGTCTAAAATTATTCTACCTACTAGACACACCTGTTTTCTTTTTTTGTAATATCTTCTTATAAGTTTTCGTCAGTTTTGTTGTTAATAAGAGTCGACATGTTTAAAATTTTATTTGTTTTCTGTTGAAATTGTTTACATCAATCTTCTTATAATTAAATTCTCTACAGTTTATGTTTAATAAATGTACGCTTTATTGCCAATTTAACAACGTTATTGTAGGTCAAACGTAAAAAAGATGTGTTTTCTGACCCTATTTTTGGCTACAAAATGTGTAACAATGTCTCATAGACTACAGGTTAAGCAATTACCTAAAACTTTCCCTTTGAAATTTTAATCTAAAATGATTTTTGGCTGAGATATATATAATTTTCATCAGTCAATCAGGCCATTTTTTTTTCAATTTTCCCCCTTTCACTCTTACAAAATTTGATTCACGTTACTTTTTTTTGTTATAAACATTAGCTTTCATTAGTTACATCATCATGACACATTAGTTGGTATGAATTTTTCTGAAATCAACATCTAATGCCCCTGGTGTATTTCTGTTTAAATGATTTTGAGCCAATATGCTGATTAAAATAAATTTTGTTTCCATATCATTCCCAATCAACTATGTCTCATAGCTGGTAATTATAATGGACACGGTTTCATCATCATTTGCATGATTCAATGATTCTTAACAGAACACTAAATTATTCTCTTTCTTCTCTAGTACCAGGGGTTTCAAAATGAACTTGGCAATGACATAATGCATTCCCAAATTTTCAGTTAGGACTTAATGACTAAAATCCCAGTCCCTTCTTCTAGTTCAACTGTTAAACTGGTGATGTCAATTTGACATCACCAAATTACTCACTAAGGCAATGTGAGACTACTGATGTCAATGACCTTCCTTCCTGGATGAGCATCACCTTCAGTAGTTACCACTTTTAAAATGCCTGAATCATTCATAAGATTTTTTGCAGCACAGAGTCCATCCTGTAAACGCCTTGTATCATTTTGTACGATTCAATAAAATTTTGCCAAGCTTAATAAAAATGTCAATATAATTCTTTATTCATGTAAATCACTTTGGCATGAAGATCCCAAACAAATAAACACTACACAAAAATTAATCATCATAGATTCACATGGGTGATGAGGGATTTTTCACTAGTTCTAGGCTACACATAAAGCCTAGGGTACACATGTTGTCAATAGAAGCACCAGATTAAAACAGGTTGGTTAAATCTTTAACAGCCCTCATACAGTCACAAAAAATAAACGAAGAATACAAAAGATAAAGCAAGGACAAGAATTCCTGAGAAAAAGTAATCAAGAAGAATCAAACGTATTTATTTAAACACCTAATAAGTTGCAACAAAATAAAGATAATTAAGAGAAAAGAAGTAATTTAAAAAAGAAAATATAAAAAATAATTTGAGATAGGTTGTAACTGATTACTTCATCCTCATTTTATATCTTTGCATTCTCAAAGATGAAATTTACCATCTTACTTGGGACAATAATCCAAGTTTTAGAGAAATTATAAATATATATATATTTATATAGTTTATATTTGTTTACATTTGTACACAAATAGAAATTTTTTAATAATTTTATTTATAGTATCTTCAACAATTAGTCATTAGCAAATTATCAGTTTAATGTAACTGTACCGGGTAAATTAGTAGTGTTAAACAAACTCGTGTTGACTACTCCTGAGATGTGTGGTTAATTAAAACCAACCAGTATCCACGTTCTAGTAATATTCAAATTCGAATAAAAGTTTATTAACTTTTATTCAAAAGTTAATCAGAACCTTTATTAGGATTTGAACCTGAGAACTTCAAAATCAGCTGATTTACGCTGAGTTTACCACTAGACCAACCCAGTGGGTTTTTGTTTTGCTTCTTTTTTTTTCTCTGTAAAGTACAATTTTTTTAATAAAATAGTTATTTTTCATGATTTCAAAAAAATGTACTTTATATTAGTTAAAGTTTTAAGACACAATATTTTTTTTATCAAATCTCAATAAAAAGAAACAAATGAATATTGTGTTTAATATTAACAATAAATAGTTACAAGAATGATTATCAATTAATAAAATTGATAAGCTATCAACCACAAATTAACATTTTAAAAATCTTATGCAATAAGTTTACTTAAAACAGCAACCTGAATCATTACATCAAACAAATTATATAAAAATTATTAAAAATATTTCATGAATGTTATCTACATATTAATAAATAAATAAATGTAATCATTAAACAATTACATATAAAAAAAATTACTCATATGTATAAATAATGAATATTAAATATTTAACTAAGTAAAACTAATTTGATTTTAACCAAAATTTGATTAAAGAAAAAATTCAAATTACTTAATTAAGGAGCTAAAAGTAAAAAACTACAGAACACGTTTTCAAAATGTTCAGAAATTAAATATACAGAGGAACAATAGAAAATATTTTAACATAAATTCTTCATGAAATACACTTCAAATAACCTATTTTACATTTTTTTTTACACATGTCAAAAAACATTCCAAAATTACTACAATCTACAAGCTCTGGAAAAACATAACATGCACATTCTGGAAAAACAACATTTTATTGAGTAAATTTATTACTTAAAGTTATAACCTTACTAAAACTAAATTAAACGAAATTAATTTCAGTTTTATAAACAGATTTAAAACTCAATTATAAATTATTAAAATTCCCTTGGCACAAACCTGCCTCACACATATAGACTGTGTGCCTCATACATATCATCAGAATGTACCAAAAAATAAATATTATACCAAAACATAAAAACAGCTCAGATCAAATAAAAAACTCATAATTTAAAAATATCATTATTTGGCATAAGAAACCTACACACTTACAACCTAGTAACAGAGACAAAATTTTTGTAAAAATAGAAATTCATAGGAAATGAAAAAAAGATAAATCAGAAAAGTCAAAAAAGAAAAAAAAAAGATCTGAATCTTAATAAAAACAACAAAAGGAATGCAATGTAAACAAGTTTTAAATAAGGCTCCTCTATGAATGAGAGAACATCTTACCTCTGCTTTAGGAGCAGAGGTAAATACCTCTCTACAAATAGGTAAATACTTTAGGAGCAGAGATCTCATATACAAGAGCTACAGATTTTAAACTAACACTATTAACAAAAAGTAATGTTGAAAATAACAAAAAAAAAAAAAGTATAATTAATTATCTACAGAAATCTTGCACAATTTTTTTTTTTTGTATAAAAATTTGTTCACACAAATTATTTAAAAGAAATCTATTACAAACCAGGATTGGAAAAATTCCAATCCTGGCAAAAAAAAGAAATCAATGCAGAAAAAGGAGATACTTTTTTTTTGCTTCATGATATCACCACATAAGCTTGAAGCTTATGTGTGGGATATGGAAATGGAATTTTATAGCATGTGAACAATGCCATGCCTGATCAGGATTCGAACCTGGGACCTCCATAGTAAAAAATTATAATATAAGAATAACAGTTTTTTCTTAATGCCATAAAAATAATAAGCTCTGAAATGCAGATTAATAAACAATTGTAAAAGATACTTACAAAAGCATATAATAAGTAACACAACATAACATTAACCTCCGAGGACCAGATCTTTTTTTGGAGCTGGTTAAAAAAAAATCACATGCTTATATTTTGTTGGTAAAAAAATGGTACAGTTCCTTATGGTGAAAATTTATAGTTTTTATCACTAATACTTTCTAGCAATTTTTTTAAAATTGTAGGGAAATCAACTAGAAAGTTTTTTGTTGGTATATCTACTTGAAATTTTTTCTAAGATTAAAGAATTCAGAAACAAAAATTTAAAAAACCAAATAAATGAGTTTGAAATCACTCAAAATCAAGAAACAATTCTACTATGGGAATCATAATTTTTAGAATTTTTGCCATGATTTGTGTTAACCCGAAAATTTCAAGATTTTTGGCAAGAAAGTTATAAATTTTACTTGAAACTTAGCTTAGAACCATCAGTACACAAATCACTATCTGATTGAACATTCCTAAGTTTTTGATCAATATCACTTAGTATTCAAAATACATTGATAAATTTGAATATTATAGCAACTTGCTAATAAATATTACCAGAAAAAATAAAATAAAACACCAAGATGATGAAATAAGTATAGTGTTAAAATCCAAATGTCACAAATAACTAAAAACAATGATAAACACACAATTTTCTTAGCTCATCTACGTACTGTGCAACACATCAATAAATAAGTGTTGTAAAAAAAACTAAATAAATTAAATAATGAATTCCTTTTCAATCCAAACAAACTATGATTTCATAGCCAACTCAAAACAATAACAAAGAAATGACATTTATGCAATGAACATGATTATATTAAATGTTCTCTAAAAAAAGTTCAAAACAGTAATTATTTTTGTTTACATCTGAATATTAATTGTGATGTCATGTGTGACTTTTAACAATAATAAACGTAACCTCTCATAAGTGGACTGCCATAACTATAACAACCAAACATGTGATTAGTGCCATCATTTTAAAAAAAATTACCAACTGTCTTATTAGCATAAAACTGAACCAGATGAAAAATCATCAAGTGGTCCTCAAAGGGTTAATTTGATAACATTTTAATCACATAAAAAACTTACCGTCCATCAAGATCACGACAATTAACAATGTGTGGATAAGCAGTCAATAATCTTTGGACCTGTTCAGAATCACCAGCCTTAGCAGCTTCTAACAATTGATTTTCCAAATCTAAAACTGCTGGTGGTTCTACAAATACAGAAATGTTTCATTTCATGAGTTGTTCAAATACAAACATATCAAAACAACAAAAACATTAATAAAACAAAAGTAAGATCTGGAGTAATACATAAAATTAAAATATAAAAAATGCATTTTAACAAGACAATAAAATTAATTTAATATACATAAAAGATGATGTTAATGTTAAGTTTTTAAGATAATAAAATTTTAAGTATTTTTTTTTTTACATTGTAATTAATTCCAATTTTTAAGTTTATTCTTAATTTATTTAATCTGCCACTCTACTGATTTATGAGCAATGAATTGATCAATGAGAAACTCTTATAACAATCACACTTGAATTACATCTGACGCAATGACTTAATTTCAACCATGGCCTACAGTTGTGCTTAACAATAAAAATAGTAAGCTCATATAATAAAAATAATAATAATAATACAAAGATTTAATACTTATAAGTTTGTATTATTATTTTAATAATAATACAAAAATAATTGTTTATTCTTAGGATATTATAACACAGAAGAAATTAAAAAATGTTATTCAATAACAGTAGTAAATCCAAAATTTGTGTCTAACATGATACACAACTTTTCTTACAGTAATTTGGGTGCTGATTTCAAATAGTATCGAAATTAGGTTACCACATAAAGGTTTATGAAAACCATAAATTTGTAAAATATTGTTCAAATCCATTTGATCAACTACAGGTTACAATTATGAACAGTTTCTGTATTTTAACTTTTAAAAAATGTGCATACATGCTTAATAAAGAAAAAATAAGTAAATACTTATTTAAAAACTGTATCATGAGAAGTAGACACATACAAACATGTCTATATGATATCATACAGACATTTTTTGTTACCTACTACAGTTTAAAATCTTATTCAGTCTAGCTTCATTTGTCTGTAATGTGTGTTGTGTTTCACAGAATTATTAATGTTTTGCTATATTTTCATAAATTCTTTACAATGCAAAGTGATTTTTCTTGTTTTTATTTGCTGCAACATGACTTCTGCAAAAGTTCATGGATATTCAAATCATCCAGACAGTTTTTGTTATGTCTGCAATAAATTTACACCTAAATCTCAAAGAAAAAAATTTCTGAATTGATGAAAACAGCTACCTTACAAATTTTATTTTGACCGAGCACTCAGAGATCAAAATAAGATCTGGACACCTCATGTTGTTTGCATATCGTGCTCAATAACGAATTGAATGGTTGAAGGGGAAATGACAAGCCATGCCATTTACTGTATCGATGGTTTGGCGTGAACCTAAGGACCACTTCACTAACTGCTACTTTTGTATGACAAATATATTTGGATTTCATTCAAAAATAGAAAATTCATAAAATATGTTGATGTATCCTCAACTCTAAATACGATACTACATGGAGAGGAGTTACCTCTACCTGTACCACCATTTAATCAGACACTGCTAGAAGAACAATCAGAAAATGAAGCAGATGATGAAGAGGATGTTGAAGAATTTCTTCATGTACCTGATATGAAATCTCCTCATTTAATTCAACATGAACTTAACAATTTAGTTAGCGATTTAAAGTTAACAAAGCAGCAAGTTGAACTTATAGGCTCTAAACTGCAATATTGGAAGCTTTTAGTAGAAAAAACAAAAGTTACTATGTTTACAACTTAATTTACTACAAGAAATTCATTGCGTGTTTCTATAGTAAATGACCTAATGAAAGAGCTGGAAATTCAGCATATTCCTAAAGAATGGCATCTTTTTATTAACTCTTCTAAAGTAAGCATGTAAGCAGTTTTATTCCATAATGGTAACAACAAACAGCCATCTATTCTATTACTTCATGCAGTCCACATACGAAACAATGGCATCAATATTAAAAATAATGAAATACAAAGAGCATATGTGGCAAGTTTGCAGTGATCTGAAAGTTGTTGCATTACTTTTTGGTTTACAAAAATAGAAAAATGTGAGTTTACGAAACGCAGTTGTTTTCTTTGTTTGTCTGAGATGGTTGTCATTTCAACGTCATAGGTCATTTCCAAGTAAAGAATTGCCAGTGCGGCAAAACTTTGTGGCTGATGAAAAAATGTAAAGCATTTATCATTCAGTGAGAGTGGTAAAACTATACTGCCACTGCTTTACATGAAACTCAGACTCATGAAAAATTTTGTGAAGGCACTAGATAAAGATACGATCATTTAATCAATTAAAAATAAGTTTTTCTAAAATGAGTGATGGCAAGCTGAAGGAGAGTTATATTTATTGATCCGCAAATCAACAAACTGCTTAAGACTATAAACTTAGCATGATGTGAACTAGCTACATGGAAATCCTTTAAAGACATTATAGGTGGTTTATTTGGCAACAGAAACGATAAAAACTGTTTTTTTTTTTTTATTATTAATGAGCTGTTACAAAACTACAAACTTTTATGATGTACAATATCATTAAAAATTAATTTCTTACACTTCCACCTAGATATTTTTCCTGAAAATTTGGGCTCTGTCAGCGATAAGCACGGAGAGTGCTTCCATAGGATATTCTGACCATGGAGTATCAGTATCAAGGAAGATGGGATCCTAGAATGATGGGTATTACTTTATGAATGGGTATTATTTTTATGATGGGTATAATTATTTTTTTTTTTTTAGAGAGAGAAACTGATTAAACGTCGTACTAGCGAATTTATGAAAATTGCATTAACATATTTCATTTATCTGTGCTGGAGTAAATAAAAATTTAGGTGATTTAAACAAATTTTAAATGATTACACATAAAGTTTTTTTTTTTTTACATTGATTTCACAGTGATTATGCATTTACTGGTAAATAAGTTATATGTCTAATAGTATGTATCTAAAAAAAGGTGATGTTGCTACATTAATTCTGATAACAGTTTTGAATTCATCACCCCAAATTAGTTAGAATCACCATGTACAATTCCAAATACACAAAAAAGTTTTTTTTTTTGTTAGTGTAAAGTTTTATTCTCAACAACATATATCTGTTTAACTGGTATTTAGTAAATAGTTTTTCAATTTAAAAAAAAAAAAAACCATAATGAAGTAGCTAAAACAATTAAAAATATTTTTTAATCAATAAAAGATTTTTAAATACATTTGATTCAATATATGAATTCAAACACACTGTTCAATATATGCATAAACTAACCTTGAAGGATTTTTTGTACATTTTCTGTAGCTACTTGAAGTGCTGTATACCCTTGCAAAGAAACAATTGTTGTATCCACAGAATAAGAAAGTAAAATTCTACAAGCTTGAACATTATCCTCCCTTGCACAGCGATGCAATGCTAAAAGAAATAACAAACTTTATTTTAATATTTAATACTTAAAATTGGAGACTAAATTAAGTATCATATGATTTACAAATGTAAGGATAATATTATAAGCTGTAAATATTAATTTATGTTTTACTGTGTGTAATTAATTTACTACAACAAATCTTTCTCAAGAGATTTCAAAATTTTAACTGAGTAAAACACAATGCTCATACATGGTACACAATGTTGCCTGGTTATATTTTGCCTAAAGAGAGATAAGATGAAGAAACCTACTTATAGGCTTACTATGTTATAACAAAGAATGACTTCTTTTTGTAAGATATAAAATCAGAGGATGAAGATGAATTATGTGTAGCATGGGTGAAAATTCCATGCCTGACCAGGATTCGAACCCAGGACCTACAGATGAAAGGCTAAAAAGCTACCACTCTGGCCAGAGGCCAGCAACAAAGAATGACCTTGCCTACCATACAAAACTACATTTTATTTTTTTGTAATGAATACAAGCTATTTTTAAAACTGACAAGTACCAACCATATATAGCTAGAAAAGGTTTTTTCATTGAAAATTTCTTAACAATTGATTACAGTAATAGAATATAGAATAGTAATATTATAATAGTATGATTATAATAATAATAATAATACAAATATTTACAAAAAAAAAAGGGGAAGTTCTATCAGTCTTCAAAAAGAGTGTTATTGTCATGATACCAAAGAAAGCAGAAGCATATAAATATGAAGAATACAGAATGATTAGCTTAAATTCTCACGCATCAAAAATCTTAACTAGAATTCTGTACAGAAGAATTCAGAGAAGAGTGCAAGAAGTGTTAGGAGAAGACCGATTTGGTTTCAGGAAAGGTATAGGAACAAGGAAAGTAATTTTAGTGTTCACATTAATAGTAGGAAGATGATTACGTAAAACAAACCAACATACACAGCATTTATAGACTTGAAAAGGCATTTGATAAAGTAGACTGGAATAAAATGTTCATAATTTTTAAAAATTTAGGCTTCAAGTATAGAGACAGAAGAACAAACAATTGCTAACATTTACAGGAACCAAACTGCAACAGTAATAATTGAAGAGCATAAGAAAGAAGCCATAATAAAGAAGGGAATCCAACAAGGATGTTCCCTATCCCTGTTACTTTTTAATCTTTACATAGAACTGGCAGTTATATATACACATATGTACATCTAAAAATACTTTTTTGAAGAAATACAGAAAACAGAAAAACCCCCAGAAGACTGGAAAGTGGCTCTAATACATCCAAACTACAAGAAAGATGATAAGTAAGATGTTAAATAACTAAAAAGGATACAACCAGTTGCTTACAAAGAATTTTCTAAACTTTTACTGAACAAAGTCGAAAAAACTTTAGATAAGTAAATAAGTGAATTTCAGGGTAGATTCACAAAAGGCAGATTCTGTTCAGGGGAAATAGTTCTCCTAAAATCAATAATACAACACAATGCTAAACTCTAAAGACATAAATGTAGTAGTTGTTGATATCAAAAAAGCATTTTACTGTTGATAGAGAAACTT
Source organism: Zanna intricata (assembly GCA_010016005.3). Lineage (NCBI taxonomy): Eukaryota > Metazoa > Arthropoda > Insecta > Hemiptera > Fulgoridae > Zanna > Zanna intricata. The sequence continues at coordinate 1,342 of JAAAKQ030187353.1, read as the reverse complement.
TACATAAAATAATTTGAGAATTTGATGTTAAAGCAAAATTAGCTAACCTAATATATAAAACTCTTACAATATCAAAAGTTAAATTCAAGAGAGAAAATTCTAAATCCTTCAGAATAATAACAGGTGTTAGGCAGGGTAAGGGTTTATCACCATTTCTCTCTAATTGTGTGATGGAAAAAATAATAAGAATTTGGAAAGAGAAACTAACTACATGAATGCAAAATTTTACCAATAAAATAAGGGAGGAAGAATAGATTAATGAAGTAAACTTCCCAGCATTTGCAGATGATTTTGCCATACTCTGAAAATCTAACGTATATGGCAAGACAAATTAAATCTTTTAGAAAAAATAGTTAGTAAAACAGGTTTAAGAATTTCTGTAGAAAAAACAATTCGTCAAACTTAAGTGTGTATCAAGATTTTTGTTAGTAAATATCAGTCACATAGAAAAGGTTAAACAATTTTAATTTCTAGGAGAAACAATCAAGAAAATGGATTAGAGAAATTTGCCATAAAGGATAGGATTCATAGAATGCAAAGCGCATATGGTCTGACTAAAAGTATCTATAACAAAGAATACAAAAACAATGCATTGCAACACTGTTTAAAATGAATATTAATATGCTTGTGAATGCCTATTACTTAATTATAAATTAGATGATTAGAACCATTAGAGAAGAATTATTAGGAAATAATTGGGTCCACTAAAAACCAATGAAGGCTAGAAAATAAGAAATAATGAAGATGTATATAAAAATGTGGAAAAATTTTGGAAACAATATGAAAAAGAAGACCTAAGGGGCTTTACCAGATGTCATCTTCAATACTTCAGCAAAAGACATCATTCAATATCAAATGCCTCAGTCAGGATGCCATCGATTCAAATGCAATGAATGACATTTCCATCAGTGTACCCCCACTAACCTAATTAAACTGTCTTTCAATGGTCTTAAGCAAGACTATACCAATTGAGCTGCCTAATCCAACACCAACCCAAAAACAGTAAAAAGTTGACCGCAACAAGTACACCAAACGAAAATCAACAAAAACATTTCCAAAACAGAAACACCAAGAAAATATAAAACTTGAAGAACACTAAAACAAACAGCTAACTAACAAACTAATCAACAACAAACTAACTAACCCAAACAGAACAAACAAAAACAAAAACTATAAACATATACATAACCAAAACAGAAACAGAATCAACAAGAACAAAAATATATATATATATATATAAATAAAAGAAAATACCAAACTTGAAGATTCTTTAAAAAAAAAAAAAAAAAAAAAAAAAAAAAAAAAAAAAAAAAAAAAAAAAAAAAAAAAAAAAAAAAAAAAA
>JAAAKQ030187352.1:0-29850 GCA_010016005.3 Zanna intricata | reverse complement strand
AAATTTATATAAGATAAGCATGAAATGTATAAAATGTTTACTCACTTGTTATGTTTGTAGTACTTCACAAACTATTTAAACTATTTATTCACTTATTTAATAATATGCACAATTTCACAATATCAAAATAACATTTTAAAATAGATAATATACACACAAATTTCATACACTTAATTTAACCGGCTTAATACATGAGGCTACATAACCAAATATATATACTATATATATTGTATAGTATAATCATATAATCATATATAGTAATCATATAGTATATAATCATATATAGTATATCATATTAGTATATATCATTATATGCCGATGTGTCTTCGCCTTGTAAGAGGGGAAGGCACATCGGCTCGGCAATCGGCATAAAATTTCTATTTTGCGAAATTTTATTTCTATTTTTAACTGTAGAAAAATTATTTAAAAGTTTTTATATTTTATTAACATTCTCTCGTAATAGGAATTATATAATTTATCTGATGACATATTAGTTTTATTTCAAATGAAAATTGATTCATTTTTTTTATCTCACTCTTTTTTATTTGAGAATATTTTATGATCTACATTAGTAATGTATCAAAAATGATAATAAAAATGAATTAAAAATCCATTAATTTTAATTTTATGTAAGTAACAAAATATATACAGAGTGTATCACGAAGTTCTCCCGAAACTTTCATAATTTATTCTATTTGTGAAAATAATAGAAAAATTTTACGTAAACATATGTACTAAAATGCATAAAATATGCACGGATAGTGAATGATTTTGTTCGGATTTCAGCAACCCCCGGAAAAATGAGATTCTACCAAAAGTTTTAGAACGTTAATTGAGAAGCAAAATTAGGGATTTGTTACGGGTTTTGACCAGAAAATCATAAAATTACAAAACTATATCTCAGTAGTTTTTGAGAAATCTCTGGTGAAAATAAATAAATTGTGGTAATTTACTGTTTCTCAACAAAATTCTAATTTTTCTAAAATTTATTTTTTTACTCAACTTATCAAATGACATTTTGTTCAGAATTGAATTTTTTTGGGTTTATTTAAAACTGTTATGCGTTTACTATCCATTTAACAAAGTTATTTTACGTCAAAAATAAGAAAGGTGTTTTTTTCGAAAAATATTAAAAATAAAATTCTGGATCCTATTTCGATTTTTATTTTTTCAGGTCAGATTTCATATAAAACCACTAAATCTACTCCTTAATTTCGGTCTCATGAACTACGATCTGGATTAAATTTACAAAGTGCAGAAATCAGGATGAAATCATTCACCATCCGACACTCACTAAAGATTTCCAAATCTATGCTTAGGTTTCCGATTCTCTCGGATATCAGCTCTTCTAATAAAAATAAGTCCTACTGTAATTTTTTGGACATAAACTTAGGAGTAAATTTCGTGGGTCTTACTACCGAAGAAAATAGGATAAAATATATCTCAGAACTATAACTCCAGTAGTTGTTAAGATATCCGATGTAAAACACAAAATTCGGTGTCGAAAAACAGGTTTTTTTAGGTTTATAGTATAATAGCTTTGTTGCATGACTAATAAATGTGAAAAAATTTTGTAACAAAACCTGTTTTTGTTAACAAAAGTTAAGTCTGATAAAACTTATGTTTTCATAACATAAAAAGTAAATAAAACCTAAAAAAAAAAAAAAATCAATTTATTTTGTTGGAGATAAACATATGAAATTAAACAGATAATCGAATTATTCTTTCTGTACTTAATAAAAATTCTTTTTAAAAACAAAAATGGTAAAAGATATTCAAAATTATTAAAATAATATTTTAGCTGTGTGTATTGAATAAATTTATATAGTAAAACGAAAAATTACGGAAAAAGTTAAATTAAAATGTATATTACTTTAGAAATTTTTTTTTTTTTTAATATTCGGAACCACCGTTAAGGTATATCTTCAGAGGATGAGAAGAATGAATTGTAGCGTGTGTGAAAAATGCCATGCCTGATCGGAATTTGAACCCGGGACCTCCGGATGAAAGGCCGAGACGCTACCACTCGCGCCACGGAGGCCGGCAACTTTAGAAATAAAAAAAAAAAAAATTATTTTTTAGGTTGGCAATATTAGCAGCTGGTCAACAACAAAAATTGTTACTTCGTTTGAATCTGTTGTCATCAATTATTACATAGATAAAGAAAGTTGTAGTAGGGTTATCATATCTTTGTGTAAAACTGCAGTTTCAATTTTCTAACGATGAATATGTCCATATAATATTTTTTTATTGATTTTTTAACGGAAATTGTGAAGCTGCCCGAAGTGACTATCAGGAGAAATTCCCTGGAAGGCGGATTCGAAACGGAAAAAATTTTTCTTTGTATCAGCACTTACGAATGAAAGTCATATATTCGTATTCTGTATTGTATTCTTATTCGTACTCTGTTGATCGCTAAGTAAATAATCATGCTAATGATGAACATCGTGTGAATCAGCACTGGTGCAAGGCGAATTTGATTTCGTACTAGTTTGTTAAAGAACAAAGTTTGGCGCATTCTACGGAAAAAAGTTTATCCTATCCGTCTTCTGCAGACTCCAAATTTGCGACCAACAGATTACTCCCGTTGTTTAATATTCTGTCATTGGCCTCTAGATAACCCTGATAAGATAAATTCAATTTTATGTACTAATAAAGCCACTTTCATTAGTAAAGTACTTTCATTTTCATATAAATAGTCGTTTATGGAGCAAAGACAATCCACGTAGTACTGTGGAAACTATTACCAACATAAATTTCACATTAATGTTTGGTGTGACATTATTTATGACAAAACTCTCTAGACTCTGTTTTCAATGAAAACGTTATAGGAGATATATATATTCAGTTCTTGTAAAATAATTTTCCGCCTCCTTTAGAGGATGTCCCTTTATTGCAAATGATTTTCCTGAACGATGGTGCAGTGCCACATTTTTCTTTAGTAGTTAGAAATCACTTGAATGCTAATTTCTTAAACTGGGTTGGACGTGGTGGATCAATCAATTCGCCTCCACGAAAACCTGACTTTATGCCACTAGATTATTTCAATTGGGGCCATATGAAAACGATAGTATACCAAAAAAGTTAATACTAAAGAAGAGTTACCCATTAAAATCCGAAATATAATTGAATTTATACGAAACGGTCCTGAGATAATAAGAAAACCCACCAAATATTTTACGTTTGCAGAGGGCTGAGTACATTATGAAGGAGGGAATTTCAACAATTTATGTAACTGAGGTTTTTTATTTTGTTACCATTTATATTTTATTTTTTTTATTTCAATATATTAAAAATTATGTTTCTTAGATACAGAGAAAGAATAATAATATTTTCTAATTTTTGTCTGTTTTGTTTCAATAAAAAACAGACTTTTAAAAATTTTTATTTACTTTTTATTAGCTGTATTTACACCAGTTTTCTCAGAATTAAGTCCTTTACATGTTATATTCCTAAATCCTTTGCATTAATAATTAGTCTTTTAACAAAGCTATCATGCTACAAAAGTAAAAAAGCTTGTTTCTCGACACCAAATTTTGTGTTTTATGAAAAATATCTTATAAAATACTGAAGTTGCATTTTGGGCGTCTATTTTATCTTAATTAGCAGCCCAAATTGCATAAGAAACTACCAGTTTTCCTCCTTAATTTGGGTTCTTAAAATTACAATAGTGATTCTTTTTATTAGAAGAGCTGAAATCCGGACAAAATCTTTCACTAGCCATAAATCAAAAAATGAGCGTTTCCGGATCTCTGTTTATATATATATATATATATTTTTTAAATTATTTTTACCATTAGAATATCTCCTGAAGTTTTTTCCATTCTTGAGAAGATAGTGTGTATAACTTTTTTTTTTCATTAACATTTCATTATATAAAATGAATAAAAATGAGAATTAATTAATTTATTTATTTGGCTATTGTTTAAAAAAATAATGATGGTTTCTAAATATTCACCTAAGGGAATATAAAAAAACAGTAATAATAATAATTATATATATTTTTAATTAATAAATTTGAAATGAATTGTAATTTATAACATTATGTATATTACTCATTCTTTCATTTGTAAAGATGACTAATGATTAATTTTGCTGATGGAAAGGCCAACTTCTTTCTTCTTTTACATCATTTTATTCAAATCTTGCAATTCCTTAATTTCCCTTTTATTAACTCTTTTAACATTTTCCTCAATGTTGACAGATCCTTTCGTACTTATTCTAAGAATACCTTTATACAATTAATAAATTCACCCCCTTTTTTTTATCTGTTCATTTATCTAATTTCACTTCCTTTTTTCTCATTCATTACTAATACTTTACTTGAACACACATCTGTATTTGAATTAACTAGCTTTTCATTTCTTGCTTTTACAAAAGTGAATCTGAATTAATTACTTATAATTAAATCGAAAAAGTGATTTATTGTATAAACTTATAAATAAAGAAAAGATATTTTGTTGTTTTCTTTTTAATTTTTTTTATTCTTAGTCCACAAGCAAAGCTGTATAATTTAACTAGAGTATACAAGCTACAATGAATCGTACATATATAGAGTTTTTATATAGAGAGTGCATAAAAAAGAACATCACACTGATATTTTTCATAATAGAGATATGTTACGAGACAAATTATGTACAAAAAACTTTTAAAATTTTATTTCTGTATGTCTCCATCTGCTGCACGGATAATATAAACACTACATATGAATCTTCCGAACATTAGTGACAGTCTTTTGTTACAGAAGTTACTGCAGTTTTTTTTTTATCCTATTGATTGTCTTGGCTATTTTGGCCATGCGGCGTCTAACCGCCCAATACACTTCATCCTTACTCTTTGCTGTGGTTCTAACGTCCAGTAATTCAGAACAGGACGATAGATGCAGGACTGTCACACACTCTTATCGACACAGTGAGCATGTTGCTGATTTGGCACTTTTATGTTGTGGAGGTGGCTCTGAAGATAGTCATGTCCCGTCTTCATTTAAAACTGAACAACAGCCTCACTCCTTGTAAGATCTACTGGCTCACGTCCCTTTTCGTGAAGTAATGATGCCCATTCCTTCTCCTTTAACTTTAGCCGCCATATCTGCTCCAACTTTCCCATGATTGATGATTTGATTAATTATTTTGCCATCACAAAAGTTATTGGGTTATCTAGCGGTTCCTTTCTAGCACTTTTTTTAGCTAATCGATGAGCTTTTTCATTGCTCGACAATGCATAGTGTGCCTGTATTTACTGTAAAACGACTTATATGTATGTATGTGATCTTGGTTTACGCTCATTCAAAATGACAGGTAATGAATATAAACAAATTTTCTCACATTTCTCTTCACGTATTTTTGAAAAAAGTCACAAGCAATCTTGGGAGCCAAGAATGGGTGTCAAGGGATCCCGGTACGCCCTATCCAGAATCGAGACGTTTCATTTAGAAAACGACGACGGGATTGGTTGTGTCGATGTGACGAAACCCAATCTCGTTAAAAAATTTAACTCTTTAGAGTCTTTATTTAGTTCTGGGAAAAACTAGAAGCATCTTTTAAAAAGAATGTCCTTTTACTGTGTTTCTCTATAAAAAAGAAACGGCTGTAAATCTTTATAAACGAAACCGTACAAAACACATTAAATTTTAGTAAATCTCGCTTCTATTCTACGATCTCGTGAGAATTCTCAAGTCCCTATACACAAATATAGTGTCGTAAAAGTTTACCTGTTAAGTGAAATTTTGCTTCAACACTAAAAATTAACCCCGGTAAAAACTTATCGTATTCCATAGCGACTAAGAGCAAATCCCAGAAAGTTTTATGTTTTTTCTTGCAACTTACATGAAGAGCTTGTATAGTTGTAATCGGTATAGTCTAAATGAAATGCGCGCGAATTTTCCAAAAAAATCGTTACAGAACTTATCTAATAGAAAAAACATTTTAAAATCTTCCGCTTTATCATATATAAAAAAAATATTACAGAACCAGGGAAACACTTTCTATGAATTAAAAAAGAGCATTCAATTAGGTCCATTCATTAAAAATTCTGAACATCCATAAAAAAGAAATAGAGGAATTTGAGATTTATTTTTAATTTTATTGAACTCTGTTTAAAAATAAAGACATAAAGCGATATTTGTTGATATTTAGATTATGTCGAAAACATAAATTTTTCTGGAAAAATAAAAAGCTACAAAACACATCTGAAGCTCTGAAATTTAATTTATTAATTATTATTATTTCTTAAGATTGGAAGATAACGTAAATTAATAAATTAGTAAAAGCTATAAAATTTCCTATTTTATTTACATTTAAATTATTTAATAACAGTTGATTTTGTATTAATTATTTTCTGAACTGAGATTAAACTACATGTAATTTCTTTCAAGAAGAGGGATTATAATTTAAAACCGAGTATTAGTCGTTAAAGTTTAAAAAACAAAACTTGAAACAATCTTTCGTTTTAAAGTTTAAAAAACTTAAAAAAACAAAAGTTGAGACTCATAGACGCGGTGGATTAGTGGATAGATTGCTGGACCGGAATCTGGTTTCTTGCTATCTATGATGTCCTGTCGCGGTACATCTTCCCCTACCAGTTTATTATTAGTATTGCCATCTCTACTTCAGATACCCGAGATAGAACGAACTGGTGAATTTATATTTGTTTACGAGAAACTTGGAAACTTTGATGCGTATTACTAAAATTAATTTACAAAAAAAAAAAAAAAGTAAAAAAATAATTTCAATTCTTTGTCAAACGTATCTTCGATGTATTTAAAAACCAAAATTTTAAGTTTTACTGAAAATATTCAAAAGTTTTTCTCTTAAGTGGAACAACCAATGGTTGAATAGTTAGCGTCTCGGCATAAATATATGGAGATTTCGAGTCAAATCCTGGTCAGGTATGGTATCTCTTCATTTACTACCAATTTCTACCGGGCTAATTACCATAGATGTTGATGCCCAATCTTTTATTGCATAAAAAAGAGCCTCAGGCTCTGTCATGTAAATAAAACTAAACGTCCTATACCAAGCACCCTTGAGAAAGTCGTTGCCATATTTTATGACATATATGCTCCTACCTTATTAAAATTAATCTGCTTGTATTAAAAGAATTAATTTTGAAAAAAAATTAATTAATTTGCTCAAAATTCCATACACTTTAGGAATTAAAAAATAGGATAATAGAAATTTTTCAGTAAATTTGTAATAGATAGACTCTGTATATTGAATTTTCATTGAATATTTAATTTATTTTTTGTTGTTTTTTGTAAAATATTATAATTGACAAAGGGTTATATATTTCTAAAATTTTGTTTATACAAAAATTTTAGATATTTTCTAAAAATATAGTATTTTTCATAATGTACGTTTATTAACTGATCTTAATTAAAAGAGGAACGTTCACGGTAAAATCGAATAGTTGGGTTTTTCTCTTATATAAACTAAATTTTTTACCTACATTATTTTTCGGTTATTAACTAAATGGACCGATTTCACTGATTACAATTTTTAAACAGAAATTCTTCTGGTCGTTCATTTTTTTTTTCATATCATTATAAGTTAAAAATTTATTTTTAGAACAAATTAATTACACATAAATGATTTCTAGTATTTTGTTCTGTTTTTTTTTTATTCTTTTTTAATATGAGGTTTTTAAAACGTTACGGATATATATTTATGATGTAGTTACGGGTATGCATGTGATATCATTCTGATATTTAAAATATTTCCACTCGGAAAATTCAGAAAATTAATTGAGTAAAGAAGTAAAGTAGCTAACAAATATTCCCGCATTCCAGAGAGATTTAATTGACCCTGAGTAAGAGTCTCATTGCATTCCATTTCTCACCATTATATTTTTTTGAAAAATGTTTTTATACGTAAGTATTTTTTGTAAACCTATTCATATTTCAAATAAAAAAAAAAAACTAATACATTTAAAATAAGTAAACGTTTTAAAAAAATAATAAAACACTCTAAAAATGAAAAAAAAATCTAATAATAAAAACATTCGTTACAAATAAACACTCCATGAAAAACATTCCACCACACAACACTACATCAAAAAAAAAGAATCATCATACATCGGGTTACAGGACGTTCAGCCAAAAGATATTCAAGTGCACCGATCTAGCGATAGAAATTAAAATCATCTGAAAACAAGAAAAACTCATTATCATCTCCCCTCATCATGCCAGTCAAGGGCCTCACATTTCATACACTCACACCATATGTAATACAATTCAGACTTAATATATACATAAAGATAGACGTCCAGAAATCGTCATACTCAAAATATGCAACATTGTCAGATCTTTCTTTAATACAGAATCATAATATTATTTATACTGACTTGCCGCAGCCTGTCAGTGCAGAATAAGACTACATTCACGCGAGTGAGAATAGTAAAAACATTATTAATGATAATAATAATTATCAGAATATTAAGATAGGTTCAAGCAGGAAGAAGCTACCCCTAACATATAATACAGTTTTATAGTATCAAATGCTAGAAATATAAAATTAATGACAATTTTTTTAGAATCCTAAAAAAGTATAAAATCGAATACACACAGATTTTTTCTTTGCTTGATGATAATGCCACATAAACTTGAATCTTGTACGTAGGATATGTAAATAGGATTTTGAGAAATGTCATAGCAGACCGGAATCTGAACCCGGGACTTACGGATGAAAGGCCGAAATGCTACCATTCCGCCTAAGAGATCTACATTTAAAATTGAAAATAATATTTTAGACATCATTAAATTAACCCTAATAGAAAGAGTTTCAAAAGTTAAATTTTTTAAGGGAAATATCAAAACTTTTCGAAATTAAAACTGATGTAAGATAAGGAGGTGGTGGTCTATCACGAATAGTTTCTAATTGTGTGTACAAAAAATTATCAGATAGGAGAATAAAAACTTCAGGATTTAAGAATTGTTGAAAACATCAAAATGGGAACAAAATTTAAATTTCTGAATATGAATACCTTTGCTTTAGTTATCATAACTAAGGATACAAATGATGTAAAAATCAAAATTAAAAAATTGGAAGAGTGCCCAAATAAAATTTGCGTTAAAATTTATTAGAAAAAAATTGAATGTTTTTCAAACAGAAGAAATAAAACTCAAACAATTAAAATGTCAAAAGAAAAAAAAACCAATTAAGAGTGCTAAAAATATGAGTTTTTTTTTTAAAAACTGATATAAAAGTTGGAGTACAGAAGATGAAAATAGCATATTATTGAATAATGAAAGTAGCGTATTATTTTGTACAGGATACGTACAAAATGAAAACCCTTTACCACAGTGAGACATTGTATGACAGTAACAGTTTCAGAAGCTGTGTTCTGGGTAATGACTTTTAAAAAATTTGCAAAAAAAGGAATCATTTAAAAAAATTAATAAAAACGTACGATCTTAAGTGTGAAAAAGATATTTATAAATTAAGAAAAACAGAGAAAATTAATAACGATTTTGAAAAATAGATCACACAAACAGGAAAAGGAAATTTAAATTTTACAAATATGTTTAATAATAAAAAATATGTTTACAAATATGGATTAAAGGAGAAAAGAATCTGAAATACTCAACATATCAAAAAACAGAATTCAGAGCAGACAAACTTAAAAGAATAGAAGAATTTGAATTTCCAGAAGAACATAAGAAAAAAAATCGTAATTAAAGGAAGAATTTTTTGCAGAGAAAGAAACCTGAGTATGTAAATGTGATCCGTAGAAGTTATATCGAAAAACAATTATTTAATTCTTCAGATTTCGACTTTTTAAAAGTAGGCACCAAATAAACAGTTGAATATTGATTTTTGATAATTTCACCCGGATTTTAAATGTCAATTATTGGAAATGCATTTCTTGTAATTTTTTGTAGTGATTTTATAAAATCGATTTATTATTTTTTTTAATGACTTCTTTTTACCCAACATGATATGTATGAACGTGAATGAAATGTAGTCTTGTACATTAATGACTACATCAGACCATTTGAAGTGGACCATTCGTGAGAAGTGTTGTGTTAATTGAAACCCAACTACCAAAGAACGATGAAGGATGAGACTGACATGGCTCATCCCGGATAACATTGTTGAGTAAATGCTCCAGGGTAGGAGAGAATGGAAAGCAGTTGAGCAGCAGGTAGGAAGGATCCTGAGAGTAAAGGAAGAGGAGGGAAGACTCAGGGAAGCGGCTGCTAGAAACTAACTGGAGGAAGAGGGTAGCTAGGGCTCACCACTGGCCATGCGATGTTTGACATTATTTTTATTAATATTTATGTACTATTTCTTGTGTAATTTGTATGTTAAAATACTGAACGCCTGTTAACGTCGCGTTAACCACTAGACTATTGCAGTAGGCTGCCCTTATTTTCTAACTAATTGTCTAACTTTAAAATTTCCATCTGTTTGTTCCATTCCTTAATTACTTTTTCTAAAACTATATTAAACAGTAAGGGTGAGGCAAGGCATTACTTACCCACCCGGTTTTGATTTAAAAAGATACAGAGATTAGTATTTAAAATTTTATAAGCCTTTTTCGACCAGAAAACTCCCCCAAAAAAAAAAAAAAAATTGTTACTTAATTATTGTCTACTCCAAATTTTTCTAAGGTATTGAACAAAGTTTTTCTATATATTGAATGATAAGTTTTTTAAAATCCATAAAAGTGATTAAGTTATTTTTACCCTTTTTGCTAAAAATTCGAAAAGCTGTTTTAAAACTAAATATTTGCTCTGAACAAGACGTCTCTTTCTGAAACATCCCTACAATTCTTCAATTTGGGGTTCTAATTATTCTTCCGTAATTTTTTAAAGTTTTTTTTTTTGAGAAAATGTTATATGTATTGGTAATAATAATGAGATGGTTCTGTAATATATGAGAGTACTTTTTCAATTTATATTGTACTTCGAAATTAGAAAATTAAAAATATTAATCTGTTTTTTTATTTTTATTTATGAATGAAGAATATTTGCTAAAAAGAATATCCACTTGTTCTTAAAAAATAACAGTTCTACCACTATAAAATCAAAACCGTTTTTGTACAACTAGAAGCATTGTGTAAAGCAATCAATACTTCGCGTAAAAGGGTTATCCGTTGTCATTTTTAATAAATTGCAAAACAATTTAAAATACCATTCCACTATTTTATTTCAAATATAATTAATGTATTTTCTTTTACAAAATTTAATAATACTATTCATTCAGTAAAGTTTTACATAATTTAATAACTTTTTTTTAAAAAGCTGAATTTTCTGCATTCTGTAGAATATGAACATAGATATTTGCTTAAATAATATTCATTAATTAATACTTTTAGAATTTTAAATTATTTTTTAGTTATTTTTTTATATTTAATATCTCTATTTAATTTACTTAACATTATTTCATAACCTTATATTTAAAATTATTTGCATTAACTTTAATTATATATATTTTTTAATTTATTATTAATTTATATAACATAATTTTATTATTAAGTTCAGATGTATTTTTTTTTAATACCTCTTATCAAGGTTTTATTACATAATAATATACTTTGTTTCAATGAATCATAAAATTTTTTAATTACATTTTCTGTTTTTTTTAAATTTATTATTAAATATTTATAATTTTTTTTAATCTGTCACTGAATTTTAAATAATGCTAATTAAAAGATGTTAAAAAATATAACTGTGATGTTTCTGCATCCCGTTCAACGTATTCGGGGATCAAATAATTTTCATTAATGCCTTCGGAATTTTTTAAATTTTTACTGGTAGTATCTTTATCTGTTTAACTTAACATTACTTCATATATTTATATTTTAAATAATTAATGTGGACTTCAATCAAATTTACTTTTATATTTTATTATTTTACTTTGCGATGAGCTCAAGGTTTTACCACGTTTTCTCTTGATCCATTCAGCTATGTGCTTCGGAAAGTTTCTTTTATTATCTGTGGATTGGTATAACTACCAATTCCTGTTATGGAATATTTATTTACTGGATTATTATATATATTTGTATCGAAACTGGCTAGAGGACGGGATGGATGTACCTGTACTATTGACATGTTTCGGTGATATTGATAATGTAATGCAATATTTGACCTCAGTCTTGTAAGATGCTGCCTAGCCCTCGACATCTGAGATTCAACAACTGGAGCGAGGAAGAATTGATTATCCCAGGGAACGGATTATTGCTAATGAAAGAAAGCTTAGAAAGAGAAGGCAATGTTTCGGGAGAGCAGTAGGCAGGAAATCTTTGAATAAGGCTGTAGGTTGAAACACTTTCTTACTTTTTCAGTTTGGTCTTCCGGAATCATCGTTAGGTATTATTTTAGAATGTAAATGAGGGTGATATGTATGAATGTAAATAAACTGTAGTCTTTTACAGTCTTAGGTCGACCATTCCTGAGATATGTGGTTGATTGAAACCAACTATCAAAGAATACCGGTATCCATGATCTAATACACAAATCCGTATAAAAGAAACTGCCTTTACTAGTATTTCAACCTTAGGACTGTCGACTTCGAAATAATATGATTTGCGATGTCGAGTTAACCACTAGCCCAGCCCGGTTGGCTTAGGTTGAAACATCTACTGACTTCCATTAAAAATGAGACGTTTAAAAATTACATTGAGAATCTTTCTCCTTTACATATAGATCGCTACTCCCTAAGGAGAGCCACCAAGAATCTACAGCAGCTTCTCAGTTATTTCCTCCTTTGAATACGACGTTTGTCATGAGCTCATAGCGATAGAGAGAACACTAACCATTACGCTGCCCATCTGAGTTAGTTTTATGAGACACTTGCCTCAATGCTTACGGGGGGACTGACGAGGAGGAAATTCTCGAAATCTTGAGCAGCCCAATATCTCTGCTGTTTTGCTGTTATTCAATTTTCATTATCAGAGGCTTTCTAAGTAATCAGGAAGGAGCAGGATTCACAGATGACCCCAGGCTATGACTAAGTTATTAAAGAAATGCTACTTACAATTTTTTGAAAGCCATCAATATATAACACATTTTTCAATAGGGTCCTGCGCACTAAATGCTTCCCAATTGAGCGGAAATTGTTACAAATGTTTCCTGAAACCGGTACACCGGTTAATGAAGGTAAAGCGGTTCATGAAGTATCTATACCTGGCCATATTATTCCTGATCAGCTGATAAGCTTCCTACGTGGTAACTTCCACTTTTGAGCAGATCCATAAAATTTTTAAGATTATCAGCAAGTAACTTGAGGAGAAGAAATAATGTTCGGTTGTCTTCCTGGATTTTCAGCAGGCCTTTGACGAGGACTTTCTGCCTGGGCTGCTGTACTAGTTAAAAAAGAATCTACCTCAACAGTATTGTTCTGTGTAGTAATCCGAACGGAATCGACATCGGTCTATATCATTGTCGCTACCTTTTTTGATGACACGGCTATCCAGACTGTTGATGTTGACCCAATTTTAGCTTCAAGTAAACAACAATCTGAATTGGATCAAATGAAGAATGAACATGTAGATGAAAGATTGTGAATAATCAAGGATGAATTTGAGGCACGTAACATTCGCAATGAGGAGAGGAGACTGTCCCACTGGTCCCGACCTCGATGGTGTTATCATACCAAGTGCTGAAAGTGTATGGCACCTTGGTCTTTATCGTGATCTTGGTTGTCGTCTGACGTGAAAATTCCATGTAAGAAAAATGAGAAAACCTGAATATTAAGTTTAAGGAAATGGCGATGTTTGTGATCAGGTTATCACAACTTATACTATCTAACAAGCAATTATTGTATACGACTATAATGAAACCGATTTGGACCTTTAAGTTTCAACTTTGGAGTACTATAAGCATCAGGAAAGTCGAAATAATACAGCGATTTCAAAACAAATTACTGAGGAGCATAACGAAGCACCTTGGTTTTTATAAAAACCATTGAGATACATGAATAGCTGAGTTTACCGTATATTCGAGAAGAAAAAGAGCGATTCGTTACAAAGTGTGAACCGTGACTAAACACACTTGTTGGACCTTGATGTCTTTATGTGATATGATTTAGAGCTGCATGAATTGAGTGTTACCATTCAATTAATTAATTCATTATTTCACTTCCTTCAATTTTAGTTCTTTCGTTATTAATTTTGGTTTTAGTCTCATTATTCTCTTGTTTATTGTTTTTGTATTATGTTAAGCCATCAATTGTATTGTTCCCTGACTTAACTTTATGCGTGCAGTTAAATGTTTTGAATAGAAATATAGGTATATAATTTTTGAGGAACTTTGATGGAAGCCTCTCGACATATGATTGTAGTGATCATATTTATTTATAGTTTCTTTTATATTGTAGCTGATAGATTTTTAATTTTATTTTGAGACAAAATAAAAGATCGTTTATTTATAAACATTTTTTTTTCTGAAAAAAATTCGCCTTATGCAAATACTAAAATTATTTTTAATTTTCTTTGTTGAAATGTTTTTTTTATAAAAAAAAAAAAAATTTATGAAGTAAATTAATTGCAAATAACAGCTTTTGTTAAATATAATTCAGTAATAGCTAACCTAATATGTTCTTTTATAAAATTGTATAACTTGCAATTTTTAGTTAATAATAAAAATAAAAAAGAGCTAGATAAGCGGAAACTGAAAAGATCTAATTGTAGTGCAAAGTAAATTATTTGAGTATAATTGAATGTGTTGCTTAAAATTATTTTTTTCTAATAGTACAATGTTTTTTCTCACGTCACCGTTTTACTGAAGTTTTAATATGTTATCAATGTTGTTATGAAGGATATAGAGGTATAAATATCCCGCCATATCGTCCCTTTCCTGAAAAAAAAACTAGAAAAATTATATCTTAAAAATTACATATATTAATATAAAATATCGATTTTTTTTTTTTTTTGTTTTTTTTTTAGTTAAAAAATTCAGCTGTAGTCATCAAATTTCAGTATTCATGGCCGTAGTTTTTACGAATGATATTTTTTATGATATGTTTTGATTATTTAGTTCCGCTTTACTTATATTTATATGATCACAGTCAATTTTTTTTATAATACGAAACGTGAAAATTTTTCTCAACCAGTTCCTATTTTCCAACACAATATAATATATTGTAAAATATCTTACATATAAAACGGAAAACCCCACGACAGTCAACTTAAATAAATTTACTGCCCACTTTTACGCCGTTCATAAATTTAACGTCTATAAATTTAACTATTGTTATCACGTTTTTAGAATCATATAGATTACAAGTGTTGCCAACTTAGTAACAACAATACGTATTAATAGCTTCCCTTCAGATTCTATGATATATTTTTATAACCCTTATGTAGGTAAACGTGTATTATGTTAAGGGTTGAATAATTTCTCAAATTCACCCTTGACAGACGTTTATTTCAAATACATACACCACTAGGTTTAAAGTATTATTGACTTTAATATTTTTATTTTAAATCGATAAAATAAGTTATGAATCTATACTTTTATATAAAGAGAAAGAGGGTTTTTGTTTGTTCGGGATAAACAAAAAAAAAAAAACTAATCGATCAATCACAAACAAATTTTTACCCATGTTTTTTGGCATAACTGAAAATATTTTTGGATATATTTCATCTCACGAAATCTATATAAAAATATATAACTAAATATGTACGAGGTGTATCCCAAAAGAATCCGACCTACTATGAATTCTCCGCGCTGACGTTATTCTTTATCATCCGGCTTGTGGCATCCTTCAAAATAATCACCATTTTATTGTACGACACGCTGCCATCATTCTTTCCTCTTTCTGAAACAATTCTGGAATTTAGGTTTTGGAACGGCCTTTAGTGTTCTCGTCGCATTCTTTTGCATCGTCTATGTATTGTCGAACTGGTGCTCTTTGAGTGGAAATTTCAGAAGCCAAAAGACGCCGGGGGCTGTATTGGGACTGTACGGAGGCTCGCGAAGTTGCCTAATTTGGTGTTTTGCGATAAACTGTTGCACAACGTTTGATGAATGTGCTGGAGCATTATCATTATGAAGAAGCCAGTTGCCGGTCGCCCAAAAATGGGGCCGTTTTCTCCTCACTACGTAACGCATTCTTCTCAGAACTTGATGGTAAAATTCTCTGTTATTCGTCTGATCTTTTGGACCGTATTCATGGTGCACAACGCCTTCATATCGAAGAAAACAATCAACATAACCTAGACATTGCACGGACTTCGACGTGCTTTTTTCGGTGGTTTTTCGAAGATTTTTCTGCTCCACCGAGAGCAGTTTTTTAATAAATTTTGAACAAACGCGAGTCATTTCCAAATTATCGGTTAGAATTTTCCAAACACTGTTTTTGGAATTTCAAGATCACTTCTTGGTTCGGGCGGAGTCAAACGACGATCTTTTTCAATCGCAAGTCGTACACGCTCGACATTTTCCGGTGTTACTGTGGTCAAAGGTCGGCCAGAACGTCGGTTACATTCAACAGATGTGCGACCATTTTTAATCCTCTTATACCACTCTTTTATTTGTTTTGCCCATACAATCGTTTCCAAAGGCCTTCTGCATCATTTCAATAGTTTCTGCACATCCTTTTTCAAGTCTGAAGCAAAAAATACTGTAAGTTCTTTAATCTGATCTGAACAGAGTTCGCTACGAACGTTGGCGCGGAGTTTTGAAAGTAGGTCGGATTTTTATTGGGACACACCTCGTGTATATATATATATATATGTGTGTGTGTGTGTGTGTGCGTGTGTGTGTAGTAGTAGTAGTAGTAGTAGTAGTAGTAGTAGAAGTAGTATCAGAGCTGATTGAAGCCAGTTTAAGAATAAACATTAATGAATTGTGAAGTGATTTTCTATCACTTTGTGAGTTGGTGTTTGAACTGAATAGATATTCCTAATCTATAAACCGAGTTCTAGATTTTTGAAATTCCGTTCTCTTACTATTTTAATTTTTATCAAAATTTTATACGATCCATATTTAAAAATATGTTTTAAAATATATTTAATGTATGGAAAATAGTTTTCCATATTTAAAAATATTTTGAGAAAATTTATGTTGAGCCAGTCCGGAAATGTTAATCAAAACACAGGCTAACACGCGTACATAATTGAGAATTTCTTTGGGTTTTTTTTGGACTCGGAGGATTGTCGAGAAACGTGGATATTCGAAAAAAACCCTATATCAAAATTGATTGATCTATCTGTTTTACGAATGATAAAAAACGTAAGATTAACACAAGATATTTAACGAGAGAAAAGAAGATTAACAAGAGATATTTACGACATTTTACCGGTTTACATAATTATCTTTCGGTATAAGTACGTTACTAGAGCTAGAAGTTTCTAAAGTTCACAACAACGATAACTTTTTATTATGTCATCTACTAGGTTTAAAACTAAAATATTTTTAATGGAAGAAGCATCTAGTGTCGTAGTTTATGCTCTACTGTTAAGGAATATTTGAGACGTGGCGTCAACATCGTACTAATGAATCCTTCTCCAATACCGCAAGGGAAACTAAACGATTGAGCGATGAAGGTTAACAGCGGCTACTCAGTCGTTTATGTAAAGTAATTTTTGGTAGAGTGACACCATATTATTTTATGAAAACTGCCCCTATCAGTTTTATTATAGTACATGCTATAATGTCAACATGCTATAATATCTATTAAGGAAGTAATTTTTATTAGAAATACTTAAAACGTTTTCTCAACCATTGATATTCTAGGTTGTGATACGGTTAACCATTTACTTTCCTTCATAATTAATTTATATTTACGAGTATTTTAAAGATATTTCTGTAATAAATAAAATTTTAAAAAGAAAATAAATCTCTAATAAATAACGAGTAAAATATTTAGAAAATATACTAGTGTTTGTGTTATTTTCATTACTTAGTTTAATGTTATATTTTGGTTTTTTTTTAATACTGTTAAAAAAATAATCTTTTTTTTTAGGTAAGCAAAATCAAAAGACGTACAAAAACAAAAAGGAGAACATTCCGGAATTATCCAAGAACTCGAAGTAAAATTACATGTGAGTAGATTGTTTTATACGTAGATTTATTCACCTGAAGAAAAGAAGCGAGTAAGTAAAAGTCTCATTACAATATACATATCATTATCATTATTTCTGATTATTCCTTTTAAAGAGATCGCGTGAACTTGAGCCAATCATGGTTTTACTTCCTTCTTCTCTTTTCTATTCTTCCCAAAACCTCTTCATTCGTTCACTATTTTCCTTCTTCCTTTTGTCCGTCCATCTTCCTCCTATTGTTTCTCTTTTTTGCACTTATTTTTTTTCCGTATACTACTGCATCTTTTCATAAAAAATTTGGAGTTTGGTTTTACGGGATATTTCATGAAGTTTCTCCAACGCTTTATCTTTGTTGTTTTTTAATATACCCAGTTCATCTGCAAAGGTCAAGCATTTCACGGTAATTCTATTTCCTTTGTGTTTTTTTTTTTCCAATTTGGATGGTTTTGACTTGCTTTTCCCATTCTCTGATTATCTTTCTATAACGAAAGTTATGATAAGCCGTCCCCTTGTCGGACCCTGTGTGAATTTTGAACGAGTTTCAGATTTCTCCCACGAATTCGACTTTTAAGGTGGTTCCTGATAATCTTTACTGGAAGATGACTCCAATCTTTTTATCGACTTCTAATTTTTATAAGTTAATAAACATTGTTTGTCTTCGACAGAGAAGAACAGAGAATAGAATAGGCAAATACTGATACTGCTACTACTAGTACTATTCTTGATAATAATAAATTCTTATTATCCTTGTTTCAAGCAAGTTTCATTTTGTTTTTTTTTTACTGTTACTTGCTTTCTAATTAAATTTGTTTCCTAGAAATGAACCCATTCTAACTCATCTTTTGTTTCTTTCAATATTTTGTCATCAAATCATAGCAATTTTATCTTCTGTGCTTGAGTAGTCAGCCCACCCCATTCTTGTATTGCTTGTTCTATGTACATGTACATAAATAATGAGTGCTATCTTATTTCAGTCTTATTTTCTATTAAGTCTCTTCAAAATATGAAGTCGTTAGAATGTTATAATTCAACTATGTTGAAAATGTGATAATTTTACAACCTGACTAATGTTTTTTTAAAGGCCGATAATGCTTTGCACTCAACCGATGCTGGATAGTATTTGTTGCTATGGTAACATGCGGACGCTCCCTGATCACTAATTTTGTCGTGCTTCCTTTCATGGTAAGGAATTATTCAGATCGAATAGTCTTTGAAGATACTCTTATATAAAAAAAAAATAAAAGGTTAAATTTCATTTTAAATCACGTATGTCATCATTGCAAATTACAAAAATGTTATCAATTATTTGTTATTAATTTTATAATAACTATATATAGAGAAGTTTTTCCCTGTTTTCACATTACAGAAAAATATTGTAGAACTTCCAGACTTTTCTACAATATTCAAATAAATAAAATTTTAATAATAATAAAAGAGTAACATTTTATAGTGAAAATTATAAGTACGCTTAATATAATACATTATTGACTTGAAAATTGATTAGATAGTATAATTTATTTCTTTTTTATCTTTTCTCAAAAAACAAAAAAAAAAAAAAGAGAGAATGTTACATATCACAGTTTTATGAATTTATATATCTAGCAAAGAATTTGTAAAATCAGGCATTATTTATAACGTATTTACAAATAAGCTAGTATGCTTATATAGTGCAAATTTATGATGACAATCAACACGAATCGAGATTAAGAAAAAAATTATTTTAAAAAAAAATCTGATGTGGAAATCAAAAAACTTCCTTGTACGCCTATTAAATTACATATACATATTTTTTGCTGCACTTCATTTAAATTATTTCATTTGAATGTGAAAAACGATACTCCAATTCTGTAATAAACTGGAGAATTATACAATTGCAAAACTATTAGTTTTTGCTAACATCAATTACTAATTCAGCAATCTTACCTAAAATATTAGGGTAGAGTAAAAGTCCCTATAATTACTCTTTAAATAAATGTAAGTCTTATTATCAGACGGTACACCAAATCTGATGTGAAAACCACACATCTGTTTGCAGCATAGCTTCATATGGAAGTGAAACTTGGATGGAAGTGAGACTTGGAGTACCTAAGAAAATAAAATTAGAAGCTTTTGAAATGTGGTGTTACAGGAGAATTTAAAAAATCAGATGGGCGGATAAAGTGACAAATGAAGAGTTGTTGCGGCAAATCGATGAAAAAAGAAGGATTTCGAAAAATACAGTTAAAAGAAGAGACAGACTTATAGGCCACATATTAAGGCATTCTGGAATAGTCACTTTGATATTGGAGGAACAGGTAGATGGAGAACATTGTGCAGGCAGGCAACGTTTGGAATATGTAAAACAAATTGTTAGGGATATAGGATGTAGGAGGTATACCGAAATGAAACGACTGGCACTAGATAGGGAATCTTGGAGATCTGCATCAAACCAGTCTAATGACTGAAGACAAAATAAAAAGTGTAGATGCGGTACAAATAAAAACAAAACAACCCTGTTTTTTTGAACGGGCGGGAACTCCATTTTATTAGCACTAATAATAAAATAGTAAAATCTTTTTTACTCTCTGCTAGTGTTAATATATCGTCAGCAAATCATGGTATCTTTATCTTTTCACCTTGCACTGTTACTCAGGTTCTAAATTGTTCATTAACTTCATTAACTGCTAGTTCTATGTAAAGATTAAAAAGTTACGGGGATGGGGAAAATCCTTGTCGGACTCCTTTTTTTATTACCGCTTCTTTTGTATGCTCTTTGATTATTACTGTTGCAGTTTGCTTTCTGTAATTGTTCTTCTATCTCTACACTTGAACCCTAAATTTTTAAAAATTCTAAACATTTTATTTTAATATAAGATCGTAGTCCCGGTGGGGATCCCTTTTGGGGTCCCCTCACTAAATGCATGGCATTCTAAGAGGGAGTCCCGTCTGCCTAAGTGGTGTCATGTGAACGGCGCTAGCCGATCCCAAGGTCCGGGATAAGGAGTAAATAAAGACGTGTTTATAAACAAAAGCCACCAAAAATATTGTTCCTTGGGCATAGTGCTATGATATTTACGTAGCTTATTCAATTGTTTGTGTTGTACGAGTATTTGTTTTATTTTTATGTTTAATTTTTTTTTTAATATTAAAAATTACGTTTTGTTTAATACTTAGTTAAAACATTTAATTTTTAATTTACTTCGAATTCCTTACGTTTGTATTTGGTTCTTTGGACTTGATACAAACTACTCAGAATGAAATTGTTTACTAATTTTGTTTAAAATATTTACGCTTTTATTATCCACTGAACAAAATTACTTGAATCCAAACATAAAATGCTGAATAAAATATTTTTCACCCCAATCTTCTATTTTTTAACCCAAATTTCTAGTAACCTATTTAAAGACAATTCTGGAACCTATTTATTTAAAATTTTCAAGTCAAATTTCGAATAAAATCACTAAATTTACCTAGAATTACACAGAATTTTAGATCCCATGAATTACACTCCGGTTTAATTTTACCGAAGGCGCAGAAATCAGGGCAAAATTTTTCACCAGCCGACTCCCATTACCATACCTAAGATTAAACGTATTTTCTTCGTTATTTTCACCAATAGAACATGTTCTAAATATTTTTTACAATCTTCGTGAATCATTCTAAGCGTTTTTTTACAGTAAATTTTTGTCCTCTTCTCAGAGATTCATTATATAACTTTTAAATTATTATTACTTTAATTATTACAAATTGAAATTAACTTTTCATTTAAACACTCAAATTTAATTTGACTACTTTGATAATTATTTTTATTTTGAAACAGACTATTTTGAACGATATTGTTTTAGTACCCCACATTTTTTTATTTTGATTGGGTAGTCATGATTTCTTTCTCTCCTTTTTTCGTATAATCAGTTTCAGTTGCATTATTGAGAGAAATGTTTTGATTTGTTCTGGAAATAATTGACACAGCCATTCTTGAACTATAGACAAAAAATCATCTTTCTTCTGGTAGGAAGGTTAGACCATTTTTTCGTCATTATTTAAAACAAACCTCTTCTTGTATCATAGAATTGTAAGGAATAAAAAAAAGCCAAGAAATTGTAATCAAATTGGATATTTATTCAATTAAAATATTTGCAATTAAAATAAAAACAGTATTTGTTAACTTTCTTGTACGAAGTACAAGGAAGTATTGTAATTGCAAAAAATTTCGGTTTTCAGATTTCAACGGATATATCCATTTTGACCATTCCTGAATGAATTTTGATTAATTTCGGCGTGACGTCTGAACGTACCTATGTATTAAAAAAAGATTAGCCGTAGGATGTTGAAATTTTGGATTTAGGAATGTTGTAACTTCGAGTTGTACATCTCGCCTTTTGATTGCAATCGGCTGAAATCAAAAGGCAAAAAAAGTCTGAAATCCAAAAAAAAAAATTGATTTTGGACTTTTTCTTAACTGCACGTTTTTCAACAATGTATCATATAAGTGGTACTTACTTTCATTGGTTCCACACTTATAACCAGAAAAAATTATAATTAAAAATATTTGGATCTTATAAGGGAAAGACACAGGAAGCAATGAAGAAGGTTCGTATCCGACTTAATTTCCTTTTCTTTATTTTAAATTTAAATTAAAAAAAAAGGTAAATAATAACCAAAAAAAAGGTATGAAAAAATTAGAAGTTAATAGAGAAATAAAATTTTATGTACTTTTAAATATGTTTGTATGTGTATGTATTTCTATTGTAATTTAACTGGCGTACAAGGAAGTGATATGATGCCCAGATCAGATTTAATTTAGTATTCATTTTAGTTAGTTTAAGAATAGTTTAATTTACTACTAAATAATGAATGATCAATTCGCTAGCTACCCAACCTTTAGGTTGCATTTCCCATCCCACTTATTACTATTTCGCCGGCCTCCGTGGTGCGAGTGGTAGCGTCACGACCTTTCATCCGGAAGTCCCTGTTTCGAATCCTGGTCAGGCATGGCATTTTTCACATTCGCTACAATTAATTCATCTCAGCCTCTGATGATATACCTTAACGGTGGTTCCGGAGGTTAAACAAAAAAAAAAAAATTACCATCTCGCTTTTTCATTACGTCATTCAAAAAAGTTGTTGATATTAGTTTTTCATTTTTTCTTTTTTTTAGAAATCAAGTAATTTTGTTCTTTCTTTTGTTTACTTTATTACGTGTTTGTACTTTTAAAATTGTAAATATATGAAGGTTTCGTAAAATATTTGTATTACATTTGAAGAAGATAGAATAAAACAAAGAAGCTATTACTGTAATGTTAAGTAAAATTTCGAACGTTACAACATGTTAGCTTACTCTGCGAAATTGTTAAAATTGTAGAGTTTGTGTAATAATACCATTATTAGAATTCTCGGCCACTGAGAGGTTAAAGAAAATAGAGGTAATAGATGCGTGAGCTGAAAATACGTGATCTGATTTTTAATCAACTTTTCTTTTTTTCTTTCTTTTTTTTGAGTAATTTGTAAAAGAAGAAATTTATACGTTCATTTTAATTTAAGTTTTTATCAGTTTTTTGAAAAGTGAAATAATTTATTGTACGGAGTATTATGCTGGAGCATAAATAACTGCATTTGTTATTTTATTGCAACTTTTGTTATAGAATTTATTGTTTTTAAAAGTAAATTGTATTTAGAAAACCGAGTTATTTGGAATTTGTCATATTGTTTATAATTCTTTACTAAAGAAAACTTAGAATTATAAAAGAGAGAGAGAGAGAGAGAGAGAGAGAGAGAGAGAGAGAGAGAGAGTTTTGTGTGTGTGTGCGCGCGCGTGTAAGGACTTGGGCATCAATCAGTAAAATACGATCAATCAAAAAGTTAAAAAATGTTAACACAGTTACAACAACTTATTTGAAAATAAAGTAAAAATGTTAGAACTTTTAAGTTAATGCCTTTTAATATAATAGTTTATATCTTACTTAACTGAATTATCTAATATTTTATGAGTTTAGCTTAATGATAAAATTTTGTCATAATTAAAAGCAGTTGAAAACAAACTTTTTGACTGTTGTATACGGTGAATTGTTTGGTGTATTTACAGTGAATGTTAGTGCATTTATTATTTTTATTACTGGTGAAATAGTCGTGGTGAGATACATTCAAGATTTATTATTATTACATCTTACCTCCAGCACAATTTTATCAGAATTATAAATTTATGAACAGAAAAAAAGATGTTTAATTTGCATAAATTTTAATATCGATTTATAAAGAATGTTCCATGAAGAAACGGAGATTCTTTCAGGACATATTTTAATGATGAGAGTATTGAATAACGATCACAATAAAAGTAGGTCTGGAACGCTTTCTTTTCGACTTACAGCTAGCGGAAGAAATCGCGTAAGTTTTCAGCTCTTCAAACAAAACAAGTCCTATTGTAATTTTTGTGAACCAAGTAATATGTTTTGTTTCAATAAAAAAACTATTTTTAAAAGTTTTTATTTACTTTTTATTGACCGTATTTACTAATTTTCTCAGAATTAAATTCTCTACAAATTTCGATGCTAAATCTTCCGCATTTATTAGTTATTTGACAAAGCTTTTGTAATACAAACCTAAAAAAAGAAATATTTTTCGACACCGAATTTTGTGTTATATGTCGGATTTCTTAAAAACTACTGGAATCATAGTTTTGAACCTACTTTAACCTATTTACCACCTCAAATTACTTAGGAAACTACCAACGTTACACCTTAATGTGGGTCCCAAAAATTTTAGTAGGGCTTCTTTTTATTAGAAGAGCTGAAATCCGGGCGAAATATTTTGCTATCCGTAATTAAGAAACAAAGCGTTTCCAGAGCTATGTTTATATGAACTCTCTTTATTATTTTCCCCATTAGAACATGAATGAAAATTTCTCTGTTTATTCGTGGAACACTCTTTATAATAATCAAATTCTTTTACATCAGGAATCAAGAGAAATGATAATCTGCGGATAGAATGGACTTACAGAAATATAATTACTTTTAAAATATTCTTAGATTAAAACATATTTTTATTACAAGTTTTATAAACTTTAGAATAAACTTTTCCGATATGTGACTGCCGTTGTAATGTGCGAAAGTTTAAATTGTTTCATATAAATTTTGTTAAGCGTTGTATTTGTTCTTGTTTTATGTTAAATAAATTATTGTGAAAAAGTTTGATATCATGTTGGTTACTTACGAATCATGTTCTCACTATAATTGGCGACTGTAATGGTATTGTTCAAAATAGTGAGGAAGTCAGATATCGTGTTATATATGAATCATTCCCTTCACTTCAAGGGTGTCCAATAAGTTTTTTCATACATAGAAAAAAAGTAAACATTTTTTTTTAAACCATATTTCTTTATTTTCATATATTTATTATTATTAATTGTTATGTATTTTATGCGTGGAAACTTATGGGACACTCTGTAATTCAGCAGGAATTTAAATAAATACAGAACGTAGAAGAGTATTAATCATTTTCATATTTAATACTATTAGTTTACATTTTAAGTTCTGCAAAATGTCGGGTGAGTTCATTAGTACAGTTATCAACGTTTTAAATGTAGAATTAGATATTAATTAGTTTTAGAATTTATTATATTGTTCATTTTTTTTCTTGAAAAAATTCAAATTTTCTTCACTTGTAAAGAATTATTTTTATAAAAGAATTAGTTTGTTTTATTTTGAGATGAAATAAAAATAGATATAAATTACAGTTAAGAAGTACTTATCCATAAAAATAAACCTTTTATTGAGTGCAGGTCACGTTTAAAAGATTCCAAAAATATATCAGAAAGCAATAAACAAGTGTAATGTATGGATTTGCTAACAAGTTTTTTTTTTAGTTCCTTTTGTGTGTGTGTGTGTGTGTGTGTGTGTGTGTGTGTGTGTAACGGTGGACAATACCGATTCTGTCCTTATCCTACCAACAGAAACATGAACTTTGGTTTTACCACCGTATCCGTAGCGATTTTCAAATAACTTTTCCAATTTCCCATAGATTACTAAACACAAATCTAACATTCAACGGTTGTGACCTCCCCAAGCTCAAAAGACCGTAAGGCAAATTTGATATCGGAAACAGAGAAGATATGCATACTGCCTATACCTATCAATAACCATATTTATAGAGATATAAGTTTACTTGGTTGTAGCATGTAGCAATTTCCTTTTTTTTTATTCATTTTTTTTTATAAGTCTCAACATTTCATCGTTAATATTCACCTCATAATTTAGATGAATTTAGTTTAGATTCAATTTTTTGTAATAAAAAATAAATATATAATGTGACCGTGTTACATCATATTCATTACATCAAGCAACAAAAATGTTTATGTTTTATTTTAATTGACTAATATAGTAAGAGAGAGAGATTTTATGTTTTAAATTCAGTTCACTACAAAGAAGAGATCTGCAAATAGGACAGTATTATACCTTTCCCAATGAACTATTGAAAAATAAATTCTTGTGAACGAGTATTTAGATGAAATTACGTTTACATAACACATGTCGGATAGTTTTATTGACAGAGTCGCTACCACTAAATCACAGAAATGTTAAGGAAAAAGTGGATTTACTCGTGTAATGTAAATCTACCTATTCGTCTATTGTACTGTTACCCCATCGGGACTAGTTTTATTGCAAAATGGTCAATCCCGTTTGATTCTCACAGATCAACTGTTTTCAGTATATGCAGTGAACTGACTAAATTAATGTTTAAAATGGTATATAACTGAATAGAATTTGATTCAAATAAAGGTATTTTCAGGTGATAAAGATAAAGTAAGCTTCAGTATTGCACAAGACACTATTCTTCCCTTATTATTTACAATTTAATGAACGAAAAAATACATTTTTAGAAAATGACATGATAACTAAAATAATTCATTATTCGGATAGTATCCCAGTTAAAATTTGTAATATGTTTAAAATAACCTGACTTATAACAATTTTCCAGTTAGATTTCATAAAACCCATTAATTTCTAACATAATTTTGGTCCGCAAAATTAATTGCTTGGATTAATTTTACCAAGTGCATTGAAATTAGGGGAAAATCTTTCAGCAGCCGACATTTGCTAATGAAACGTTTCCGAACATATAATTATAAGAATTTTCTTTTTATTTTTATCAGAATACGTTCTGAAAGTTCACATTCTTCGTGTATACAGGGACTGTAATATAAGGATATACAAGATAAAACTCCCAATTAATGAACCGTTTTATGCCTCTCCCCTTCACAGAAACGAATGTCTAACCCACCTTCAATCGATCGTGAGATGTTCTTATCCAAGATGAAACCAGTATATAAATAATAAATTATTTTGATTTAGCCGGATGAAATAAAAAAAACGTGCGTTATAATATAATAATGAGTCTGCAGATGTAGATTAAATAAATATTTTAATTTAATTAAAAAGTGTACACGCGAAAATAATCATATATATATATATATATTTATATCTAAGGGGTCTTTCAAATTAAGCGTAAAGATTGCCAGATTGTGGTGGTGAAGTTGATTTCTTTTTTTAATTTTTCAAGCGTCATTTGTTTTCAATACTTTGTGACAAATCATCAAGGAACGCTTATCGAAATTAATCGATTTCACGTCGTTACAATTCCTTCAGTAACATTATGGCGAATTTTGTGTTAAGATTTTTGTTTACATACATAAAAGATTCAACCAACTCAAGAATTAAAGTAACGCAACTATTCTCATCGTACATTATTTGCTGAATGTATTCTAAGCTCAAAGTATAACAAAATTTTCATACAAAAAAAGCATGTTTTCAGCTTAGGTTCATTTTTTGGCTTGATGGCTTTGTAAATAAGTAAAATTATCGTATTTAGGTTGATTTCAATCAAAAAATGATTCAACAGCGACCATTATATTTGAAGAAAATCACCTTTTTTTATGGATTGTGGAACGGTGGCATTACTGGGCCATTTTTTTTTCGAAAATGAGCAAGGAGATTCTGACACAGTAAATTATGAACGTTAATTTAGTTATTTGTGATTTTTTATTTGCAAATTTGGAAAATTTTGATTCGATTTATTGATTCGAATTTTGATTTAGTTGAGCATAATAGTGTCACATGCTACTTAGCAGCTGAAAAAATTCAGTTATTTTGTCAAAAGTTCGGTGATTCTATAATTTCACGTAATGGTGATATCAATTGGCCACCATGATTGTATGATTTGACACTCTTAGACATTTTTCTCTTAGGTTATGTTGTCACAATTCTATACCAACAAATCACTAACGACTGATTATTTAAAAGCAAATATTTGACTCGTTATCAATGAAATTTATACTGACTTCTGAGAACATCGCGCAAAAGTTTGTTGATATACTTGCTATATCAAGAAATTCTATGGAGGGGATATAAATGATATTGTTTTTGAACATAATGTAACGTTTTAAACTTCAAAATGAAATTAAGATTGTTTGATATCAATAGTCGCAAACATTCATCATTAAATGTTCCACAATAATATATCTTGTGCAGAATCTGTGGAAAATAGTACAATTTTAACTATTGTAATAAGAAGGATTTGTGATAATATATTGAAATAAATCTCGGTATTGGAGTAACATATTGGAAAAATATGTTTGTAATACCTATTTACGTTTAAAATACGTATGATATGACCCAAAATCAATACTTTCTTAAATTTTGTTTTGCTTCTTTTTATCTGTTATCTTTTTATCCGTTTTCCTTAAAAAGTAACACTTGTAAAAGAAAAGTTTCATTTTCGCTTATTAATTAAAATGTTTTAATTACTAATAAACCGTAACTATTCTTTAGTGATAAACTGCAACAATATCAGCGTTGATAACACATTTAAAAATCTGCCAAACAATCTCATAATAGGGTGGCTGGATACTATGTTCCACAGTGATCCGGAAATATAATTTACGCTCCTCTTAAGAAGTATTAATAATGTTCATAATAATAATAATAATAGTATTTGATGATGTGTGAATGAAATATGATAAATCATTAAGATTGTGTTGATCATTAAAATACTTAAAATATGGAACGACTGTAATTATGGAATATTTCAGCTGTTTATAGTGATCATATTTGATCATCTAGTATTATTTCAGTTTTAAAACTATTTTACAACGTCATTTGATCTTACTCTTATATATTCTAACGTAAATAATTTTATCATGGCTAAAAGATAATTGATGGATTGTGTACAAGAGTATAACACTAAAATGTAATAACCTGATGTAAATTTAATGTTTATGTATGATAAAAGTTAAGCTTTAGTAATGGAACAATAAGTTATAGGTGAGATTTATTAACATGGATAATTTATTCAGCTCTAAATTTAGATTATTACAAATGTCATCAGTAAAAATGACAAGTACATTGAAAACAGTAGATTTGTGTCAACAAATATTATTCGGCTTTAATATTGTTAATTTTATAACTGTATTACTGAATATTTTAAGTTATAAACTGTTTGTGTAAGTGATTAACATTTGTTGTATTGCAACAAATACATACATGTGATGATATATATGAATCTATGTATGTGAAATCAATGTACTCATATACTCGTATATACATGTATTTGATTTACATTTGATTTAATATAGAAATTTTTTAAATTACTATTACTAAGTAATTCAATGGAAATCTGATCTTAAATAAACATTTTAGTGTATAAGCTGTAATATAACATATGATATCAGGTTAGGATTCTAAAATTGAGTTCAATTATGTATTTTCAAATTTTTCTTATTCCGTTTTACTTTATGTAGTAAATCAGTTTATTAAAGGTGTGTGTGTGTGTGTGTGTGTGTGTGTGTGTGTGTGTGTGTGTGTGTGTGTGTGTGTGTGTTACTATATCACCTCG
>JAAAKQ030187319.1:0-12138 GCA_010016005.3 Zanna intricata | reverse complement strand
GAAACGACTGGCACTGGATAGGGAATCTTGGAGAGCTGCATCAAACCAGTCAAATGACTGAAGACAAAAAAAAAATCGTATATTAAACGAGTATGTTGAAAGTTTAGATTTATCTAATATATACTACTTAAAAATTTATTAACAGTTATATTGCTTTTATAAATGGGAATCTGTGTGGAAGTTATTTCTGTTAAATAGAAGATATTTTAGATCGTTAGTTTATTTATCAGAAATATAAAATCCATTCTCATGGATCAAAGTGTTGTGTTGTGATGTTGTGTAATGAAAAAATTTATTATCGAATAATCGTTTTATCTTTTAAGTTCCTTTGTATGATTCTGTCTCAATATTATTACATCATAAAACATATTTATATTTGTATAATGAAATTCTGATTTTTTTTTTATTAATTGCTTTTTAAAACATTTTTTAAAAATTTTGTTCGGTTTCTGAGAAAAATTAACATGTTCAACTTTATATTAAAACATTATTAATATAATGTTTTAACTTTTATATAAAGTAACCTTTTTTTTCTGCTTATTTATTCTTTTATACAGTAACAGTAAATAAAGGAAGAAAGAGAGAGCTTAATAATTCTCCAGGTAGTTTTAAATAAGATAAGAAAGTTTACTTTAGAAAATTGGAGACGCCAGTTTTATAAAAGATTAGAGATGCGTCGTGTTCGTCCCTTAGGGATACAGTTGCCACGCGTTTTGAAACTGTAAGTTAATTGCATCGTGTTACCCCGTTATCATCCGTCCGCCTTACCGCCCTTGGAGTCTTCGGACTCTAATCTACCCTTTAATTAGTTCATTAGAACACCCGCTGTTTGTTTCCTTTGCTAACTTGTCGCCTCCTGCTGGCGTCATTTGTTACTGACATTATATTAAGCAAATAATTTAAAAAGAAAATTGTAAAATAAATATCTTGATAAAAATCTTTAATTTAAAATGTTATATGTGAAAGCGTAATCAGAATATTCAAATTAAAAATTGTTTTTATTTTCGTGCCCGGAATTAATTGTTAAAAATAATTGGTATTCCGCATAATAATTCGTGGTGGTTAAATATAAGCCTATGTATCGTGGTGCGCGCACGCGTGTGTGTACACATTTTTTTTTGTAGTTGATATTTATAACTATTTAACGCATATTATACCTGGTTATTACGGAACAAACGGAAAAACCTTGGGTGTTGAATTTACATCAAAAATTAGAAAAAAAAACCATATTATCATAGGTACTGAATCGCTTCGTTAGCGAGTTACAGCTGGCGAAAGATTTCAGTTCCTCCGTTAAAATGAATCCATAATGAAATTTATAGACCTTTGATTAAGGTGTAAAATTTAGTAAATTTTATGTAAGATGAACCGAAAAATTGAATAAAAAGGGGTTCCATACCTGTAACCACTGTAATTTTTCAGATATATGACGAAATACGCAAAAATCGGTCTTGAATAACATGTTTCGTTTTGGTTTGAAGGGCATTAACTTTTTTAAATGAGTAATAAACACGTAAACGTTTTAAACAAAACTTGTCGAGAATTCAATTCTGAAGAGAATTATGTAAAATAGGCCAATAACAAAAGAAATACAAACTGAGGAAAAAATAGTTAAAAATGTCAAAAAATTGGTACCAATATCCTTATAATTTTTTTTTTGTTAATGATTCTGTTTGAATATGTTTAATTTTGGAGAAGGCAATAATAATTAACACTTTTTTCCTGGACTTTGTGAGAGAATTTTAAACAATGAACGGTTATTCATCTGTTTAATAATTATGTTCCATATTACTTAATTTCGGTGTTCATTTAGGAACCGATGTACTGTCATCTCTCTTTGGTCACTGGATATTTCTGCAGAAGGTTGATTACCACTAGTTTTATAAACAAGAACCTTCTTTTCTTTAACTGTTTAGCCTCCGGAACTACTGTAAGGTATCACTTCAGAGGATTAATGAGGATGATGTGAATGAAGTGTAGTCTTGTACAATCTCAGGTCGACCACTCCTGAGAATTGTGGTTAATTGAAACCCAACCACTAAAGAATACCGGTATCCACGATCTAGTATTCAAATCCGTATAAAATTTTTTATCTTTCCTAGATAAACAAGAACCTATTTTCGGGAAATCGTTATGCTTTTATTATTGTTATTATTATTATTTTTTTAAATTTATTTTATATTAATTGGTTTTTTTTTTAATCTGATAATCGAAAATATTTTGTTAAGATTCCTTTTATCTTTTCTAATTTATGTATAATATTTATTTAATTTTAAAACAGAAATGTAGTTTAAATAAAGAATTAGAACTGGTTTTTTTACGGTTCTGGTTTGTCTGGTGGTAAGAATTTTAACATTGAGTGTGGAAGAATTATTATTAAAAAACTCAAATCCCAATTTCTTTGAATTATTACCTCTAATTAGATCATAAATCTGTTTAAAATATTGACGTTACACGTCATTACCTTCTGCTTAAAATTGCTTTTATCCTTTTTCGTATCTCATTTGAAATTATTTCAGTTAATTTTTTAATCGGTCTTCTGTAATTTATTTTATTATAGTTAAAGTAAATTATACGGAGTATAATTCATTCTTTTGTGGTTTTTATTCATTGTTCTTTAACAGCTGTTTTGTTATATAAATGTTACAGTTTTTAATCCCAATTTATATCGGATCTCTTTCTTTTTGTTGTTGCAAACAAATTATCTAAATATAATATTCTGTTTCTCTTTTAGAATATTGGATAGATTTAAATCCTAACTTATAAATTTAATTAAAACATTCCATTTTAAATCTTATTTCATTAGTAATCTACTATATTTATATTTCCTTTTTTCTATTAAGATTAAAAGCTTTTTAAAAGGTTGACATTTTTATCATTTGTCTTCTTGTAGAAACCTGAGTTTCTTTAATACATTTACTTTTATTAGGATTTGTTTCAGTAATTTCTCTTTCGAAATAGGTATAAAAATATTCGTTTAATAATTTTTTCTTTTTCACAGTACTTTTACTAATTAAACGTTCAATTTAAAAGATTACCAATAATATACGAAATAACATCAATTTGGCTTTTCCGTGCGGTTAAGATACGTGGTACATTACGAAACAAAAAGAGATAATATCATTTGAATGATAGGAATATGAACTCGAAAATGAACCAAATATTTTTAGTTTAAATACAAGTAAAAGAATCAAAAATCTCTTTGAAGAATGAAGAAATCATGTTACTAACATGAACAATAAATGATTATATAATTTTATCAATTTAATCCTAGATGTATAAGAGATTTGGATCAACCTAGGAAACGATAGAGACGTCAAAATCATATGAAAAATATATTTTTAAGATTTATCCTTTGGTTTGTGGTTATTATTATTAACGCATTAAATTCCGTCGCTTGAATAAGAAATAGAAGAAAAAAATCTTCAGCATTAATTCTTTTTTTTTTAAGTACAAGAAAGTATTGCAATTGCGAAAAATTTCGGTTTTCAGATTTCAACGGAAATATCCATTTTAACCATCCTTGAATCCATTTTGACTAATTTCGGCGTGATATCTTACGTAAGTACGTATGATTTCAAACAAAAAAGATTTTAACCAAAAGTGTCCAAGAAAGCCCAAAATCCAAAAAAAGTTTTTGATTTTTTTTTTACTTTTTCATATTTGCAATAATACGCCCTCATTGAAAGGTTTTCAACTACATATTATAAGTGATACTAATTATCATTGGTTCCAGAGATATCGCCTAATAAAATTTTAATTAATGAAATATTTGTATCCTATAAAGAAAAAAGAAAAGCACATGGGTTCAAATCAGATCTCATCTCTTTTTTTTTTTTTTTTTTTTTATTAACAGTTATCAACCTCTGATTGTAAAAAAAAATGTTGATAAACAATTATTCAATAAAAACGAAAAAAAATGTGAAAAAATAACAGAAGTTATTAATAAAAATTTTATATACTTTTAAAAATATGTATATCTAATTTAATAGACATTATTACATATATGTAATAGATTTGATGATAATCTGTTTATTTAATGTTAATTAAAAATTATAATTTAGAATCGTATTATTTTTGGATTTGATTTTTGTGCAAGGAAGTCATGTAGTGTCATATCAATTTTTTCTTTATGCTGTGTTAAATCTAATTAACCAATCACTGTTTTGAGTTAGATATATTGCCTGAAAAAAAAATAATTTTTTCGTAAAAGTAATAACTTTTAATACTTTATTTATCGTACGTATGATTTTTAGTGATCTTAATGTCAATAATAAAAGGAAATAAATATTGTTGATTTTTTTTTCCCCACTAATTTCAGTTTTCTTGGCGGCATTGATCTGGCTGAATGGTTTGTAATTCTGTTGGGTATTTTTGTTGACACGGTATGTTATAATATACGAAGTTAATGAAAATTTTCTTTTGCTTATAGTTTAGCTTATCAAAAAGTTTTTTTTTTTAAATAATTTTTTTTAGCTACATTTTAGTGTTTCTTCTAAGGTACCTTAAGACATAATTTCTTATCTCCTAAACGTTTAATTTTGTAACATTTTATTCGTTAAATGTACGACTAGAAAATTATTTTTTTGTTTTTATTTAAATATAATTTCCTTTCATCTTTTTTACCATTTGGAATTTTGTTAAATTCCAATTGTTCAATTTTGTTAACTCCTAAAAATTTTCAGCTTTTTTATATATATATATATATATAACATTTTGTTGTAAGTAAATGTTAAAAATTTATTTAATCGAGTAAAGTATTTATAAAAAGTAATATATTGCAGTTAAACGCTTCAAATTGGCAGACTATACAGTATACCTTTGGTACATTACTAGTGGGCGAACTGAAAACATCGATATATATTACAGTATTAAGCTACATGTAAACGTCAATGTTTTCAGTACACCTACTACATAACCTGATGTACATAGAAAAGTATTTATTACGACTCCTTACTGTTGTGCCAACTCTTACATGTTATCTGTATCAAGGGATGTTACAGCCTATAAGCCGTATCAGAGCGAAGCATTAAAAGCATTGTTGGATTTCATACTGATGTAATGGGAGACATTTTTTGTATCTAATCGTTTGATTTACGGATCATAAATCAGGTAATAAGTATTTTTAATAGAAAATATGTATTACAATTTTTGGTATGTGTAATTATATCAAAACTATTCAGCATATTTAATTACATTTTGAACTACAAATAGTGTAATAAACAGTACTGCTTGACGAAAGCTAAGTATTAAATCAAGTTTCTGATTGTAGACTGCTTTACAGAAGCTACTTCATTCGGATGAGTTATTTAAATTAAATTTCGAAATAATTGGTATAATAAAACAAGTTTTTTTATTAACGTTTGTGTTAGTGAAAAATTCAACCGAGATAGGTTTCATGTATTTTCTTAATTATTTTATATTACAGTTCCCTGTATAATTTATATAAAACAAGATAGGTGCCTATAATATATTATCGCTGTTTATCATCTTTTCTATCATTTCTGTATTATACATTTCATTTTTAAATTTGGCTAAAGTAACGATGTCTGCACGTAAAAATAAAAAGAAAACGTTGAAATTTAATTCGCGCTTCATAGGTAGTGTTATAAAAAGTCATTTACAGGTTTTAATTATCAAAAACAAGTTAATTAAGTACATAATTTATTATTTTTTTTAATTTAATTTTTTTCTTTTTTTAATTAATATTATACTCTTGACTCTTAAGTATTTAAGGCTATATATTATTTAACTTAACAGCCACCAATATCAGTAGCCGATCTGACAAGAATCGTTTTATATTTAATTTTTGAAATTAGAGAATGAAAAGAAAACTTGAAAATTAGGCATGTATTCAGTGGAGCTTTTTTTTGCTTTAGCTGTCCGGTTTGTTAGTCGTTTAATGATTCAAAAAGGTCAGATTGGGTAGCTTATTTATTCGGGAGCTGTAGGTAGACGCGTCCTTTAAAAGAGAACGTGTAAATTTAGTTAAACCGTCATACACGTTACAGGACACTAAGTTTGCCAGTTAAGGATAATTAGAATGCAATGACAAATATATATAATGGTGGCTAAGAAATATAATAAAAAAATTATGGGGTTTAAAATTAATTCGTACGGCTGGTCTTGGTCGGTCGCGGTTTGGTTAGAATTTAACGGCGCTCTGTCCGGAATATTCATATTATTGATAATAAGATTTGTATTTACAAAAAAAAAAAAAAAAGAAGAAAAATGTAAATATCTCTACTATAAACTACACTTAGTGAATTTGTTGAAATTCTTCTTTCTGCAGTTTCCTTAGAAAATAACGAACCGTATTATAGCTGGTCTGTTTTACAATGTACACTATCAATACCAAAATGGTAGCAGTTATTTGCTATTACTTGGGTCTTTTTGTGTTTTTGGAGCAATAAATATTTTTACTCCCATTATTTATGTTTATTTTTTCTGAGCTTTGAAATGATTTTGTAGGATTGTTTTTACAACTAGCAGCCAGGTATTATGTAAACTATGATCTTCCAATTATACTATTCATTCCCACTGTTAACTAAAATATTTCTTGTTCAATTAGAATTTGCATATTAACGTATTTAATACTAGTCATACTGTTTTAATTTATGTACGGCTTGTTTGGTCAATGGTAGCCGACAGAAATTGAATGCGCCGAAAGCATCGAACAATAGTTAGTGGAGGGGGTCAACAACTTGGGAGTTGACATCAGAGCATAAAACATTGGGTGTACATTCTTTTCTAAAAACATTGTTTACGTTTTTTATAACCAGTTACTGGATTTAATATTTACATAATCGACCTTTATTCGCAGCTGTTATTTGTCAATACTAGTATTAATTTCGTTCAAGAAAAGTTATTCGTTAGTTAATTTTATTTGAATTGTTCGTAAATTTAATTTATTGTACTGCAATCATAAACCCATTTTTCAGCAAAACCGGTAAAATCGTGAAACCTGTACACATTTTTCCCCACATGAAGGGTCGAGCATGGACCGAAACTACATAAATAGCAATTTAAAACGTTCAAAATATAAAATAAAATCTTTATTGAAACAAATTTAGACATTGTAAATTCTATGTTACTTCATTAGTCTTATAATTTTCTGAGTTGATTGTAAAATCAACTTTGTTGGGGGAAAAATCTAACTTCTTCATACCCATTGGTTGTAATCACAATCAGTTCTATTCAATACGCGTAACATTGCCAAATCATTGATTATGAGCTGTTGTTACTTCCAAATCCTGTCTAGCCAATCGCTTAGAAACTGCACTTCGAAAGGATATTACATATATAAAGTGCAGAAACTACTTTTCGGGCAAAGCTAACCGCCATAACCACACTCATAGCGAGCGTTCTGTCCTGAAAAATCCTGGAGTTTTTTTCATTTATATACATAATGAACATATTTACATAAGAAAATAAATTCTACCTAGAAAATTAACATGAAATCACATTGCGGACTGATTTATCGTTAAACTATTAAAAATTTGGAATGTTTTTGGAGTTTTTAAAATATCAAATTATAATCGTTCTTTTAATTGAACGATCATAACGGAATTTTTGTAAGAAAATGAAAATGTCTATATTTACAGTTACATGTACTTTATATTTTTAGTTTTAGTTTTACTTTTCTTTATAGTTAAGTGAATATTATTTTCACAGACGGAAAAAGTGATGTTTGTGTTCAGTAAAAAGAAAAAAATTTGAAAAACTGTATTGATATGTAAACGAGTTGTTTATTTATGCGATAACGATATGTTACTGTATCGTTATCGATAGTGTTACACTAGCATGAAGATGTGTCCTCGTATAAGTGAGTATTGAGTTCTTTTTTATCCCCTACTCCCTCGGATCGGATTAGCAATTAAGCAAAACTCAGTCCAAGGGAGTGTCTTTTGACTCTAACGGGCCAAAGTATAGAGTTCTGCACGGGTTTTTTTTTAAATTAACTTTTCGAATAAAAATACTTTCAGTCGGCACGGTGGGATTGGGGATAAAATTGAATTTTCTTTGATTATAAGATATGAGGAATACGAAAATATTCATGTATAAAAATTTGTATAGCTAAAAAATTTCCAAAACTACTATATAAATATTACTAATTTAGATATGCTGAAAATTTTATGGAGATTTGGTTTAGTTGTTCTTCAGTTTCGCTAAATTTAAGGTCGGCAACAGAACAATATAACCTCAAATTTGAGATTATATTGACTTTGTACTGGTGTATTTTTCATACGCGTTTAGGCAGTAACATGATGGTGAGCGAGTTAAAGTTGATGCATGCGTGTAGGGTCTACTCGTTGTTTTCAATTATTTCATCAAATTACGGTTATAATAATTTAATTTTCATGTAATAGAAAATATATTTTAATATTACATTTTTTTTTTTTTTAATTATACCTCTTTTAGTTTCATCATTTAATTTATGTTTTGTATATTTCTTGCACAAAAAATTTTATAAAAAAAGTAATAAAAGTCTATTATCTTATGCAGAACTGCGCAAGAACTTTTTTTTTAACACGTTTATATGTCATTATCTGCTGTTTAAAACAAAAAAAAACGAACGAAATTTTTGATTGGAAATGAATATATTCACAACTATAGAGGAAACTGTTCGTTTTTTAAATTTTTTTATTCGTAAATAACTAATTATGTTAAAAAGTTGATGAAATTGGAAGAGAGGCATTAATTGTATTGCAATGCAACGTTTGTACACCTGACATTGGGCCAGATGATTGGTTAATAAATTCTGTCATGGATATAGCAGATGTATTTATATATATATATAACTTTGATGAACAGGAATAAAAATCATATAAATTACGTCAAATTAAAACAAGAATCTGAAATATTCCTGGTTGAATGCTGATTAAAAGTAATACAAGGAAGTATTTGAAATGAATATAAGCATAAATTATAATATAGGTTTACGTATAAATCTCTCGTTTGTGACAGAACCGTTTTCTTTTACCAAAATTTAAAGATTCCTATCTATTTTGTCTGGCATTAAATTAATCATTTGATTAACGTCTTTATTTGTGAGAAATAAAAACCAAAAATTGATATTATTTTCTCAAAAATGTTTTAAGTTTAAATATATACATAATCTGTGATTTGGTAGTTTAGTTTTATAGTTTTTATTTTTTGCTCCAAAATCAAATAATTTGTTTCGTCACGATAGAAAGTATTTTCGTAAAATCGATATCGTATAGAAGATATTTTTTTTTTACGAAATCAGAAATGGGTGGTAATTTAATTTAGAGATTTAATTTAATTTGCAGATAATATACATAGTTTACTTATTAGGATAAATTAGGTTTATTAAGGGTTAATTAGTCATAGAATTTCTTTACGTATTTGTAAATCATGAATTTTTTTTAAAATTTACTTTCCTGTCTAGGAAACGATGTAGCAAATATATTTTTCTAGGAGGGAAAGTATTGTAATCGGTCCAGTTTGGGCATTTGCGGTTTTCACCGGATCTTGACCTTTTGACACCTAAGAAACCCAAAAAACCGTATACAAACTGTCTGGATGTTAATTTTCGTATGTATGTGCGCGTGTTCGATGTTGGTCTCTAAATCACCTTACATCTCCAGAAATACTGGACCGATTTTGATCCAACTTGGTTAGATTACTTCTACATATGGGGCATTGATGCCATTAAATTTTCAACTTAAAAGATCAATGGGCGAGGCTGTAGAGCAAGTTCACCCTAAGTATCTTGAGATTTCGTCAAATTCAGGTCATATTTTTTTAGGCACATTTATTAGCACTTAAATAAATAACAATTGTTGCAACATAAAGTTTTGAAAAATCGCATCCCCGATCCAAAAAAATGCTCTAAACTAGTGGCTAAGTGGGCATACTGGGTCAATAGGTTCCCCCTGTCATCTCAAGGAGCGCTGGTGTCGCAGTTCACCATCTTCGAATTTCCCTTTTTCTCTGTGGGAAATTACCTTTTTCTATTGTTCTCTTGGACCAGGAAATCTGAAATTCCACAAGGTTACTAACCAAATTACTTTTTATACTTTAAATATTAATTATTTATTTTATTTAGTTAATACTTTGAAGGTTGGTAGCACTGACGTTTAGTTGTTGTAATATTCAGTTATGTTGTGACGTCACAGTTGAGCGGTAGAATTAAATAAATGAATAATATTTAAACAGTAAAAAAGTAAGTCGGTCTGACTAGGTTTCAAACTCGATCGCCTGGTTGACTCGGTATCTGGTGCGTTAAGCCTCGCAGCTACATCAGTTTGCCGACGGTACAAGCTAATTTTTTCTACGCAAATTGTGAAATTACATTAGTTTAGGTGGTATCGACCATCGCCGCTAATATTGTCTATACAGCGTAAATTAAATACGATATGCGCACGCGCTTTAGTTAGAATCATTAAATTAAATAAACGAATAAAATATTATATCTAAATAAAATGATAAATATTTTGTATTACTTTGTGTGTATATAAGCCGTGCTTCAGAACATCCTACAACTTTGTTATCAGCTTTTTTTTGAGTGCTTTCTTCTATCTACACATGAAGAATAGATTTTTTTAATAAAATTTCTGTTTATAAATTGAGACCTTAATATACAAAGGTATTTAAGTTTGTA
Organism: Zanna intricata; assembly: GCA_010016005.3. Taxonomy (NCBI): domain Eukaryota; kingdom Metazoa; phylum Arthropoda; class Insecta; order Hemiptera; family Fulgoridae; genus Zanna; species Zanna intricata. The sequence continues at coordinate 1,511 of JAAAKQ030187319.1, read as the reverse complement.
AGTAGTTAAGTATTATAAAGGTATATTTTTTCCGAGGACAATTTCTTGTTTTAAAATTAAATACTCTTTATTGAATGAAAAAATGTCAGCTCGAGTTTATTACCGTACATTCTTGAAAAAAATAATTCTTTTTACTTTCTAAATTTGTCTTTTTAGGAATTTAATTTTGTGGTTGGGTTTTTTCTTTATTTATTCAGAAGCTTTTACTGACTTTATAAGAACGGTAAGGTAACGAAAGATAAGGTTTGGGATAGGAACAGACAGATCAGTAACGTCTCTGAGTGTCAATTAGAAGACGCATTTAGATTTACAGCCTTTGGGCCTACTGCCAAATTACTTCCTTTAGTCGGAATTGACCGCTACCTTGTCGAAATCCCATGAGACTCGAGTTGGCTCTAGGAATATAACTGACCTCCCCATTCTTCTTCATCATTTTCTACCCTCTACCTCTCAGTACCTGTTAAAATACTCGTACTAATTGACATATATATTTTTTTAATCGCACAACAATCTTTTTCCGTTATTTACTATTATTATAGTTTTTCTTGTATTTTTTTTAATGAATTATTTTTCATTTTTTTAATCCAGAGTATGGAATCTCAGACGAGATTATAACAAAAATCTTATTAACATTTTTACTGAACGGAATAAAATGAACATTGCTTAAATTTAAAATCAAGCTCGTTTTAAAGAAACTATTGCTTTCTTTAATTGAATGATTTGTTGGAATCCTGTCAAATTATTTGTTAAAAGTTTATATATTAATGTAATTTTCGAATGTTCACCTTCCTTTTAAGTCTTGAGCTATTGATAATTCATACTTTTTTTTTTTTTAAATTACATTATTATTATTTAAGGATGTGCCTATTTTATGATCTACAAACTTTTGATCGAAAATTAGGTTTCATAAGTCACTCGTAAAATGATTTATGAAACCTAATTTTTTTTTTTAATAAATGATTTCACTGTAATCATTTTAATAAGATAGTAATGGTTAGAAATTTCTCGTGATGTAAAAAAATTACCCTTATTACATAATCGTATGTTAAACTATTTAAGTTTAGAATTTTAAAAAAAATATATTTAGAGTAATTTTTATAGTATTAAAAATAAACGTAACGTATTATAAATGTTAAGGAAATTATTGAAAAATGTTTAAAAAATTCAGTTTGAAGACTTATGTAAGAGATCGAAAAATTAGATATTCCAATAAGCTAGTTATTTTTAAAATATCAACCGCAATTTGTAATGAAGTTAATACTTTATGGATAACATTCAACGGCTTTTTTTTTTTCAGTATTTCTACCAAATATCTTCTGCTTATCTAAAAACATTTTTTTTGTTTTTTACAACGAATTGAGGTTCTTGAATCTATTATTTTACACTATCAAACTCAATTTTTCTTATGACTATAACTAGCGCTTCTTCGAAATCTAAGGAGTGCCCAGCGCAGAGCCTTGATTGTATGCACTGGAGTTTTTAAAACAACCTCCTTTGAGGCGACTACCGTA
>JAAAKQ030187297.1:0-12138 GCA_010016005.3 Zanna intricata | reverse complement strand
TGAACTTTTTTCTTATTTTTAGCCTCTAGAATGAGTTGTCAAAGTATTGCCCTATTCTCCTGAATCACCCTGTATATATATTTTCTGCTTTATTAATTTTAAATACAAACAAAAAAATAAAATTTTGAAGTAAATATTTTTGATTGTGATTACAATTATTACTCGATAAATTTACAGATTGTTTTCGTGAAATTCAAAATATTTTCTTTTTTTAAAAAAAAAAAAAAATGCTCAAATTTTGGTGATCTCACATTTGAAAAGTATAGGTTCAGATTCGAATATAAATTGATAAATAAATAAAATAACAAATTAATTATTTTTTAAAATTAATCTCTCTCTTTATTAAATAAAATGTGTAAAAATATTTATAAACTTATTAAACAAGAATTTAAATATATTTTTAATATATATTTGCGTATAAATATGTTTTCTGTAATTAAGATTTAATTATATATTTATACATTTTTTATTATATTGTTAATTTTAATGATTTATATCCTACTTTTAACTATATTTACAGTATTTAATTAGTTAGTACCTTAACACATTCTAATATAAAAATATAAACGATTTTTTTTTTTTAACTTAAAATTATTTTCTTTTCTTTTTTTTTAATCTTTTTTTCAAAATATATTTATTTACCAGGGTGGTTTGTAAAGTCCGTGAAAAATAGACCTTTTTGGAAGAACTCGCATGAAGTTTCGACCTGATCAATTAATTTCTCTGTGTTAGGTGTTCCGTTTGACTTTAGAAAGTAAAATGATTTCTAAAAATTTTATGAAAGTGAGTTTCGCTTGTTGATTAAACATTACTTTATGAATTGCAAATCGCCTTAGGAGGCTAATTAAAAACTTGATAAATATTATGGGGAATCGGCAGCTTTGATTCCCTATAATAAACGGTTCCAAATTTTTCAAATTGTTCATACGAGCACAAATGACGCGGAAATTTCTGGACGTCATGTTGAGGTCTTTACTGAAGAAATTATTGATAGAATTCACGATTTGGTTTTGGATGATAGAAGTGTGAAGGTGAGTGAAATCATTAGTGTTGTGAGTGTCTTGACCGAACGGGTGCTTAATATTTTGCATCCACGCTTAAGCATGAAAAAGCTATCCGCTATATTAGTACCGCCATTGCTCATAGTTGACCAAAAAACGAATCGTATAAAATATTCCATGAACAATTTGCAGCCGTTTCAACAAAATCCACGGGATAGGAAAAAATGGATACTCTACTTTTTAGCCTGAGACTAAGGGAAAATCCAATCAACTGGTTGCCGGCGGAGATTCTTTACCAAAGAAGGCAAAGACCATTCCTTCTGCAGGGAAAATTAAGGCGACTGTCTTTAGGGATTCGCAAGGGATAATCTCCATCACTATTTAGAAAAAGATTGTATGATTACAGACAAATACTGTGCATCGTTATACAATCAATCTGTAAGAAAATCGTCCACGATCGACCACAAGAAAGTCCTTCTCCATCAAGATAATGCATCTACTCATTCTTCCGTAGTTTTGATTATAAAATTGATAGTGTTTGGGTTAAACTCGTTCTTCTTGTTTTTTATGATTTTGTTCCTTCCAACTACGAAGGAAATGAAGAAATGTTTGTTTGTTCCCAACATGAAGAAATGGCTGGCAGGATGGAGATTTTATTCAAACGAGGAGGTGCAGGAACAAATTACTATTTTACAGAGTTTGAACAATCCTATTATTTGGAAGGGATCGACAAAATTGAGCAGCGTTGGAAGAATTGTGTAAACTTAAAAGGAGATTACGTTGGGTTTATCTCGAAAAATTAAGTTTTTATTTTTACACAGACTTTACAAACCACCCTCGTGTATGTTTCCCGTTAAATCCGGTAAAATTCCTTTTGATTAAAGTCATCTAGATATTCCTAGATTAACAACACGGTAAGGGATTTACCAGTAACTTATAAATAAAAATATACATTAAGAATTTTTTTTTTTATTTACTTTTTTATCATTAAACATTTACTATAGTATTTATTTAAAAAAAAGAAGAAATTTGTCTTTGAAGATATATCTTACTAATCGAGCTATGAGGGAAAACAATAAGCTTTTGTATCGTATCAAACTTACAAGATAAAATTTCATTTTGAAAACCTTGTTGGAATTAAGGTAAATTGAACTATTACGAGCAATGATTTTTACCTATTCTAATTGTTCAGTTTCAACGAGAAGTAAGGTGTTTCATTTTAATCGTCCCCCATGTGATTTTCTTGTAAACTACGCGCGATTAAAAAAACTATCTAATCAAAAGTTACTTAACTTGGAGGGAGAGGTCATCTCATGGTAACCTGATTTGATCTTGACTTTATTTCAAGGTTAAAACTATTTTATTTTTTTCAAATGGAATGATCTATATTTTTATTTCCACCGATGAAAAGAGCAGAAAATTTTGCATTTAAATATGTGGTCATCACACTTGGAAATTTTTTGAAAGTCATACGACTAGCCATCAGAGATAGTATTATACGGAACAGTATCAGATAGCAATCCTCTTCTCATAATTTTGAAACCAGTTACAGTAAATATCTGCGAAAAGAATCCGTATAGCATTAAATCTGACGGTTAGCCGTGCGACCTTAAAAAATATTCCAAGTTCATATCTGTGACTACATATTTAAATGCAAAATTTTCTGCTGTTTACGTCGGTGGGAATCAAAAATAGATCATTCCATTTGAAAAAAGAAAAAATCGTGTTCACCTTGAAATAATGTCAAGGTCAAAATGATATGTCCCCTTCCAATCTGAGTAATTTTTGTTTTGGTAATTTTTTTGTATTTGTGCGTGGTGAGATCTCCCGAGGCGATTAAAGTGAAACACTGTATATAAATAAGAAACTAAATCGTCTGTTAGAAAAGAGTAAATTCATTCCATGTAATTAAATAAGAGTAAGCATTGGGTTTAAACTTGTGTCTATTTTCCCCCTGAAGCGATTTTACAGTTACATAACAGACTGTGGAAAATTCTCTTTTTTTCCACGATTAATTCATTAATTTTATTACCCTGTTATATGTAATAAAACGATTAAACAGAGAAATATGATAAAACGTTATTAAAAAGAAACGGATTAGTCGAAATTTTAAAATATCCCCTCTTATAATGAAACAATAAATTTTTTAAATACTTGAAAAATAGATGAAACAATATTTTCAAATTATTTTATTTAATTTTTACTTTAAATTGAAATCTGCGATTATAAAACAGGGGTTATCGTTAATTCCTACATCAGATTTCCAGTAATTCCTTCTTATTTTATCTTTAAATAAATTAAAACTCTTAAATTTACAACAAATAAAATTATAAAAAAAAATAAATTACAATAAGATTAATTTAGTAAATAACTGTTTAAAAATAAAAATTTTATCGTCGAATCGTTTGTAAGATCTTCAAAGGTAAGCTCTTTCTTTCATTGATTATTAATTACATTAAAATTACATTATAATACAATAAAAAAAAAAAAATAATTAGTAAGGAAACAGTTAGTATTTTTGTATTAATATAAAAGTATAATTAAACTGTAAGAAATTATTATTACATCTATAATACATAATCTTAAAAATAAAAATAAAAAAATAAGCACAACATTTCTTCATTTGTAATTATAAAGAAAAAATGAAAAAAAAATATATAAATAATTTCTTCATTTTTAATTACAAATATTTATATATATATATATATATATATAATAAAATTAAATGTACACATTTTAATTAATAAAAAATAAATGACTTAGAATAATATAACATGTTTAAAATTAAAGAATAACATATATCTGATTCTTAATAAGTATTAAATTTTCAGAATATTTTATTACTTTAAGGTACATGTAAAATATATTATATTCACTTTACAAAAGATATATTTATATATATATATATATATATTTATATAAATCCATTTAAATTATTAAATTTCGTCTGTTTATTACTCGTTAATACATGATACATCCCATTTCACTTGTAATGGAAAGTACTAAATATTAATACAGAGGAATATATACACATACATACATATATATATATATATATATATATATATATGTATATGATGATCGTAAGTATTTTAATCAGTTTCTGTATTCGTTGTGCCTTACTTCTGTTTTTCAAGAAAAGTATTTAATATCCACTTAAATAATATACTAAAATTTACCAAAAAATAATAATAATGAAATCGTCGAATGATGAGTTAAATAAATTTTTTTTTTTTTTTACATACAAGTTCTTAGTTTTTATTTGTCTGATAAATCGGTAAATAAATGATATTAATGGACCTATAAAATAAATTAAAATAATTATATATATATATATATTAATAAAATAAAAATACACGACTAGTATGTAAATATTTAATATAAATAAATAATAATATAAGTGATTAACATAATATATTTTACAAATTAATTATTAAAGAATATATTTTTTTTGTTTGTTTAAATTAAATATTTAATATAATTTATAATAATGACTATATTTGATAAATTTATTTTTTAAATACATATTGCAAAAAATAAAAAATAAAGTAAAAAAAAAAAAATATATATTATTCTAATAGTATTAATTAAGAATATTTATTTAAAGTATAATTAATATTAAAGGGTGACGAACCCTTACAATACAATGATATTCTTATCGGTGAGACAAGAAAGTAATTATATATATAAAGGTACTTGAATAAGGTTCTAAAGAGGATGGACGGTCTAGATAAAACGAAGGAATGATGTAAATAGAAAAGTACTAAGAAGAGAGTAAAAAAGTTTATAAATAAAAGAAAGGAATATCATAAAATTACAAAGTGTAACGTATCGCTTGTCAGAGTTCGAAAAGTGTAACTAAATAGATACTCTAGGGTGTTAAAAGAATGCTATAATGGAAAAAATAGCTTACTGTAACAAGACAGTTGCCGGTCTAGCAATCTCTCCCTACTCTGTGTTTTTAATCTTTGAGTACTAAGATGGAACCTTTGATTACAGCATTATTATTAATCTTTTAAATAATAAATGTAGCTAGGTGATGAAATTTGAAAGGTTTTTTTTTTTTTTAATATGTAAAGAACAATAAAAAATGTAAATTAAGTTACCGGTAAGGTTTAAAGAGATCCTTTGAGCCTAAAGGCACCTCCCCCAGGCTTAATTGCGAGTCTGGTAGCGGGGCGGAAGAGTGATGAGGGAGGTTTAGTCGGTAACAGGCAGGTTACTATACACATTTAATCTTAACATCTTTGCGGAACCTGCTTAGTTCACTAGGCGGGCTAGCTCGGAATAGTTAGTGTCCCTGGTTTAGAGTCCGACACATCTCATAGGGCGTACATAACGGTATTCCTTCGTAAATCATCGGGAAAAAACAAGTTTAAAGAGAAAACAATTATAAAAAAGTAAATCTGATTATTCTGATATTTAAATGAAAAAAAAAAAAAAAATTGTTACAATAAAATATCATTCACAATTGAAATATGATAAAGATAGAAAATAATCTAATATAAAATAATTAATAATATAAACTTACACCAAATTAGTTTAAAACATTCACAGTTTCGATCAACAAAAAGGACCATTTTGAAGTTGATCATCATCATTATTTTTAAAGGGGGTATGTAACTAAAATAAAGCCTTAGATCTAAAAATAAAACTATCTTCTTTGTTAATTAATTAAACGTTATTTTACGAGGAAATAAATGTTATTTTTATCGGTGATGATTCAATTAATAACATTTAGTTGTCTCTATAAAAATGTTTATAAATTAAATTATAAACTTCATGTTTACATAAACATGAAAATAAATGTTAATATTTCGAAGATCCCAGCGGCGGGCATCTTGAGTTGATCACTCTATATACACGAGGGATATCTCTAAAGCAAAGGCCACTGGGAAATTTCTCTCCTTAAGGTCTGCGAACCTGCATAGTTCATAGTCACGCTAGTAATGTACACATTGCAGTGTTGTCTGCAAGTTATCGCTTTGTAGTATCTTTGATTATGCGAGAGTTATTACGTTATAAAATGAATAGGAAAATCGATGTTGCTGCCAAATGTGAAATACGTGGAGCTATAACTTTTTTAAATTATCAAAACGTTAGGCCGGCCGAAATTTATAGCCTGTTGGTTGCTGTGTACGGTGATAATGTAATGAATGAAGGAAACCTCCGAAAATGGTGTATAAGTTTAGAAAATAGAGAATTAATGTGCACGATGAAGAACGTTCGGGGAGCCCCTCGATAATCTCAAAGGATTTGTTGAAACGCGTCGATGTTGAAATCAAAAAATATCGTCGTTCAACAATTTCCGACCTGGTCCTTCTTTTTCTTGACGTTTCTAGAGCTGTTATCGGTCGCATTGTTCATGACCAATGCGGCCGCATTTCTTAACGGGATGTCGCAACATAATCGGAATGTAATCTGCTTTTGAATTTTTTATGCGGTACACAGGAAAAAACGTAATGCGTTCTTTAATTCAATTGGACCGGCGATGAAACATGGATGCCAGTAGGAAAACGTCAGTCAAGGCAATGGGGTCATCCTCAATCATCAACCATACTAGTAAAGTTCAAGCCACAGCCATTTGGATGCTAACTGATGACAAGTCTTTTGTGGGATCGGTTTGGCATACTGAAGATTGATTTCATGCCGCGTGAAACGATTATAAATGCAGAAGCCTACTACGTAACTATACTTAAGTTAGCGGCGTGCCATTCAAAATCGGCGATGTGGGCAGCTTACAGACGGCGTTGTTCTGTTGCACGATAATGCACGTCCACATGTTGCGAGTCCGACACGCGATTTATTGAGAACATTTGGGTGAGAAATTTACAATTTTTTTTTCATTACTTCGTAAATAACTGCAAAACAATAAATAAACGGATGGCACATCAGTCTGGAATTAATTTTTTTTGTATGAGTTACTTTCTTTTGGGGGGGGGGGAGCTTTGAGGGTCTGTTTTGAAAATAACCATGAACAAAAATTAAATGGCCAATACTTTGGTTAGGGGTTGTTGTAGCGTTATGTTAAAAATTACAATTTTTGTTACAGTTAGGTTTAAAATGATGTTACAATTCTTGTTTCCTGTTAAAAAATTGTTGCGTTATCTCCTCCTTCAAGGGGTTATTATGTACCAGTTTTATAGCAAAAAATTGATTGTTTCTAGGTAGGAGTATTTGCTCTGAAGTAATAGCTTACAGTGGTTGCTGGTTGCAGCCGCTGCAACCAGCAACCAAAAAAGAGAGAGAGATAACTTTCATCATTCTTAACTGTTGAAAATTTATTTAAGGGTTTTCTTAAATAAATTTTTTTTTTAAATTACTATTAGATCGTGCTTTGTCCGATAGGAAAAGAAACATTAAAAATATTCCTTTAATAATGTTTAATGATGTAGTTTTAAATGCAAAAAAAAAAGAAGCTTATGTAACATTATTAGATTTTTTAATTCGGGTTTATTTGTTACAAATTTCTTGGTAAAAATGGTTTTACATATAAAATAAGTAAATATATAATAAAATTAAAATAATAGAAAGTATTCTTCCTTTTAAAAATATAAAATAAAAATTAAATTAATGAAATATATAATCAAACTTTCAAAAATACAAAATATTGTAATTTTTTTTTTTTACTAATCAAAAAATTTTGCTTCTAAGAGCTATTTTATCATTACAGTCATTCTAGTTTAATGATACAAAAAAAAAGATTAATAATTTTTTTTTACACACTGAATACAATGGATAAATACAATTAAAATAGGTACTTTTGTAAAAACATTTATTATTGATATTTTCATGGAAGTTGTGTTTACTCATTCATTATCATGAGAATTACGATAAGCTTTAATAAAAGAAAATATTTTTAATTTACAGTTAATATATATTAATGTAATTCTTTACAAAAAAAAAAAAAAAAAAAAAAAAAAAAAAAACAATTAGTATTTTGAACGTTAATTATTATGTATTAAATTTTAAATAATTTCGAAAGTAACAAAAATTCATCCGTTCATGAGAGAGCTATTTCAATTTTATAAATACTTTTAATTAAAAAACTAAACGAATGTCTTTTTCAAACAAAAATGTATTGAACCTTTACGTGTATAGTTAATCGAGATCCAATGTGGTTGAGATTTGATACTATTTAGATAAAAATTGACATACGATTATATAATTTAATTATTATTTAGAGAATATTTGAATTTTATTTCATATTTTTATTATACTTCCATGGTACAAGTTCGATTTTATACAAGATTATACATTATACATTTTCTTTTAAAATTTTTGTATCATCATTATTTAAGTACAGATTGATCTCTTTTGCAATGTGTTTTATCTGTATTTATTTTATCTGTTGCATAATATAACTTAAAAAAATAATTTAAGATTCAACAATTTAATTTGCACAAATACATTACGTATGGGTGGTTATTAAATAATAACCAACTATAGGGTTGGTTATTAAATAATAACCAACCCTATTTATCTGTTTTATAATAAATTAGCATATTATATAATTTATTTTTGTGTCATGTTATTTTATTTAAGAAATTACTTGTTTTTTGTATACTTATATATAAACATGTAAAAAACAGCAAGTAAAAACCATTTAAAAATACTACAAATAAATGTAGAATACCAAGAGATTAATTAATTTCAAATAAACAAATAATTAAATTATATTAATTTAATCCAGTTTAAATTAATATAATTTAGAAATTAATTATATTAATTTAATCCAGTTTAAATTAATATAATTTAGAAATTAATTTTTTTTTTTATTTTTAATTTTTTTAATTTTTATTGGATTTGTTTTTCTTTTAAAAATAATCTTTAACAAGATTTTTTTTAAGGGATTTTTTTTTAATAATATCTGTAGCAATATAAAAAAGAATTGGACCAAAAGTATTCCTTTGTGGTACTCCTCGACATGAGAAATATTTAAAAATTAAATTCAGTTATTACTTTTATTATTAGCATGCAATATAAATCGGAAGGAATAAACAAACTTTGCATATTTTCCTTTGACTTTATGTAAAAAAATAATTATTAATGAGCAACCTGAGTAATATGTAAATAAAATGATATCTTATCTGCAGTTTGTAATCCGCATATATTGCATTGAAATGGATCCTTATAACCGTGATAACCCTTGTGAATTTCGTACATAACTTCATTTTTAAATTTCATTTGACAAGGTAAACAACTGTACCAGAGATCTTTAACTGCCAATGATTTTCGTTTTTTCATTAATGATAATGATGATGATGATGATGATGATGATGTGGAAGATGTCGAAGGTGATGGTGAATTTGGATGATCCTCATTTTTTTTTTTATCATCATCATTTTCATATTCTTCATCGAGTACACACTGTAACGGTAATTCCCCGTCATTTGCAAAATTGTTACTATGATTATGATTGTTATTGTTATTATTACTGTTATTATTATTTTCTTCGATGTAATTTTTTTCAACATGTCGTTTTTTTAATAACGGCTCACAGTCAAATTCTCCCTCATCTGAAGAAGAATTTTGTTGTTGTAATCTTAATGCTATCGTGTCTAATCTAAAAGCTTTACCCTTTCTTCGTCTTTCGCTTACTTTAACGGTGCCGTTACCATGATTTCCTGCATGTGTTTTTACAGATGGATAATTATTCGTTTCAATTTTACTTGCTTCTTGTGAATCTGATCGACTTAAATCTAATGGAGCTTTGCACAGTTGATCCATATCTTCTGTTGTTTTTTTTTCTTCTTCACGTTCAGGGGATGATCCATTTTCCATAGTTTCCTAAAATAAAATATAAAAATAATATAATAAATATAATTAAACAATAATAATTACGTTTTTAAAGTGGTAAATAAAAGAAAAGTAGCAGTTATGAAATGATGCTGAAAACAGTGTTGGTTTTGTGTAAAATGAATAGAAGGAGGGAGAGAGAGATAGATAGCGAGAGCAAAGAAAAAATTAATAAAAATATAAATTAAGTTTTTAGACTATATTTACTGTAAATTTAGTAAGATTTATTTCATCCACACTCATAAAACACAAAACTGTATTTTTCAATGGTACCTTTTTCATAATTAAAATTTTGTTATTGCTTATTGCTGTCGACTAACTGTCACTTATTTCATTTGCATAGTCCTATTTCCTGGACCTTTCTAATAATATTATTGCTTCCTTTATTTTATGTAATTATTTATAATCATATCAAGTTTTAATTATAAGTAAATTTTTCTAGTAAATAAATTAGTAAAAAAAATAGTTCTAAGTAAATAAATATTCTAATATACAGCACCAAAGCCAGATTTGTAAAAAAGTACTTAAAAATTTTATCATTTGTGTAGATTAAAATGATGTATTTTTGAACATATATTTTATCTTAGGTTTCTTTTTAAAATTTTATTGAGTTTCTTTATAACCATAAATAGATAAACATAATAGTTAAATACTTAGAATTATGAAAAAGGTGTTTTAATATTTTATGAAGCGTCTGACTCCCCTTGATCATTCTTTACAAACTTACAAAATTTTTAAACACTAAACATTAAAATTTTAATTTAAGTCTGCAGGGAAGGATGAAAAAAGGTCTATAAAATATATCTTCACAAAAAACCTGGCTCAAGGTAATAGTCACGAGTTACAAAAGATTAGTCTACGTTTTTTTACAAATTTATTTTGATACTGTGGGTAATCGAAGCTTTAAAGATAATTTTTAAACCGCTTTAAGTCTTAAAATGTTCCCTGATAAAGTTTTCATCAAAATGCACTTATCTTGAGATGGTAGTTGTGAGTTAAAAAACATCTTCATTGTGGCCTTGTCAATTTTTATGAAAACTTGATCATTGATTAGTGCCCTACATACCTGAGCTCACCGTTCAAAATTTAATTTTACATTCACCTAATTCAGAGATTAAAAAAAAAAAATAAAGGAAAAAAATTGAGTCCTGTTTTGTCTATATCTTTGTACTAAACGTACCTTAAAATGCTAAGAAATACAAAAACGGTATCAAAAATTTTCCTCTATGTACTTAATTATATTGTTGTTACGTTGTAATTAATTATATATCCTTGTTGTAGGACCATTTATTTAACAAGCTATAGATCTATTCATTACGTGATCAGGTTATGTATGATGAAAGTGTTTACTATCCTCATTCAAGAAAGTTATCCTAAATATCTGACAGCTCTAAAAACGTTTTCAAGTATCTCATAAAATTTTCATTTGACTTATGTTTTATGCATGACTTAATCCCTAATGGTTGCATATATATTTCTGTAATGAAAGATAATAGAAATGATTAATATGAAATATGTAGCACCATTTTTAGTAGGAAAATTACACGTTTTAAATATTGTCATAAAAATCTGGTAAATTATAAGATCTGAATGACACTAAGAAAATGATCAGTTAGCTGTGATTGGATATCTACAATTCAAGTGATATAGACATTCCAACAAAGTATCACTGAAAATTATTTAGACTTCACACCCAGTTTTAAAAATTTTAAATTTTTAGTTTTTCTAAATTTATTGAATAAAATTTAACATACAACAAATAAATAATTTAACAAGATTATATATTCCACATTATTTTGAAAAAGAGTATTCAACTGTTGTTGAAAAGAAAAAATAGGAGGCAGTATTTATTCTTGCCACAAACCAAGATTACTTTTCTGAACATTTGTATAAAATTATAATATGTACATCGGCTAACTGCACCATTTGCGCTATCATTTATAAATTATTTACATTTTAAAAGTTAAAAATTGTTTCACATTAAAAATTATCTTTTTGTACTATTTATTTGGAAGTGTGTGCATATTAAAGCTTTAAGAATAGAATAAATAAATGGTCTAATATTTTAAAATTTATGTCTTAATAGTGTCTCTACGATAGAAGAATAATTGCTAACATTTACAGGAACCAAACTGCAACAGTAATAATCGAAAAACATACAAAAGAAGCTGTAATAAAAAAGGGAGTACGACAAAGATGTTCCATATCCCCGTTACTTTTTAATCTTTACATAGAACTAGCAGTTAATGAAGTTAAAGAAGAATTTAGTAACGGTGCAAGGTGAAAAGATAAAGATGCTACGATTTGCTGACGATATAGTAATTCTAGCAGAAAGTAA
>JAAAKQ030187286.1:0-12139 GCA_010016005.3 Zanna intricata | reverse complement strand
TACAATCTCAGGTCGACCACTCCTGAGAAGTGTGGTTAATTGAAACCCTACCACCAAAGAACACCGGTATCCACGATTTAGTATTCAAATCCGTATAAAAATCAGTAGTTAGTTTCAGATAATATCACTTTCGAATACATGACAATACAATTATTTTCATATAATTTTTCTATTTTTTTTTTTACATTTGTTACGAGAAATAAATATTTTCTCTATTTGTAACAAATAATTTTTATATGGTTGTTTACAACAAATAATATACAATTTTACTTTGTAAAATTTTAAATCAGCGTTTATAAAGAATAAAATTAATATTTGAAGATGAAACATTGTTGTTCTATTTAAATTAGATTTAAAGATTTTTTATTGAATCACTTTTATGTTCTTTGAAGTATCAAGGATTTTATATTAAAATAAGAAAAACAAATTATCAAAGGAATCTATAAATCATAATAATAAAGGTTTATTAATACAATAATAGTTTTTTTTTACTTTTTTTTTTACAGGGCGCTATTTTCGTACAAATTGTTTTTTCCAGACTAAAACTTGATAAATTTTTTAAAATTAATTGGGAGTAAATATAGATGATAAAGATACAATGATAAAATTGGAAGTGAAACAAACTATTTATCATTTGATCCTTTTATTCTTTTTAACACAATAAATGTTTAAGGCAGTGAAAAATGACTTTTCTATAGCTTCAATGAACATTTTACGTTTCCGACTTCTCTCGCTATATTTTATTTTATTTTATCTTCTTTTTCTGGAGTTAACTGTAGTTTATGAGAAACTATTTTGAACTTTCTTCTTTTGTTAAAGCTTTGAATAAAATATAAATAAAAAGTATCAAAATTTAATATACTTGAAAGCAACGACACGTTTTAGACAAATGTTACGTAGTTTTATAAAATAAAACATTGAGAAGTTTATGCATTATTAATTCAACAAAAAGCTTCTTTTTAAAAAAAAATAAATAAATAATTTTATTTGAAATTATTTAAGACGATTTAGAGACAATGGGATAACTACAACACAATTAAAAAGAAGAAAAAGTGCGCGCGCGCGTTGATATTCTTTTAACGAAACGAAATCCTTATTGATTTCGATTATACAGTAATAACGACGAACTAAAGCTGCTCAATTGAATTCGCAATTTTAGAATGAACTAAGGTTTTAGTATAACGTTATTAATGTTTGTTGCCCTAATCGCATCTTTTCTTGCAGTCCTAACATGTTTCTTTCAGTAATTTTATTTCCACCAATGAAGTGAGGCACGTATATGTGTATGCTTGTTTAAGACCATTCTGTAACGTATCGTATAAAAGTACATAAAAATTAATTCTCATGGTCTATTATTGGAAAATTCTTGAACTGGTTACCTGTTTTTAGTGAAATTAGACAATTGAGCTTGTGTAAGAACTGATTAAAAATTAGGTTGGAGGGAATCTTTTAATTATGCTAATGAATGACGCTCTCTCTTGTTCAAAAAAATTTTTTTTTTAATTGTGTGGGATGAATATCGTTTAAATTAAATTTAAAAAAATTATAAAAACTATTTTATCCCCCTAAATTTTTCAATTAATCCATAGCATTTTTACTTTCCTGCTATCTTAGATCTCGAGGGTTGTACTCTAAGAAAAAAGCATGGTAATCAGTCAAAAAATGGGGTGTAGACTTTTTTGTCTTTCTCTTCATTTCATGATCCAGAGATCCCCCCCCAAAAAAAGTGGTAGCGGTTTGTGTTCATTCGAACGTACATATGTGTTGCCTAATAGCTGTGTTTGAAGCCTAATAATTTTTGAGTCCATAACCCGATTTTGATGAAATGAGACACAGAGACTACTCGATATGGGGTAATTTTTTTGGTAAAGTTATTGGATCAATATTTCCTGGGGATGGAGTAGATAGTTTCTTAAAGTTAATTTTTTCAAAATTTTGTAAACATAACCTTATTTTTTTTATTAAGATTAGTACATGAATATCTCACCATTTTTAAAAAGAATTTGCCCTCAAATTCTTGTCCTCCACAAATATCACAAAAGCTATCCTTTTATTTATTGCATATTGTTTTAACTGATTTTTTTCTTTGTCTTCCTTAACATAGTAGTAGTGCATGGTCAAACAAATTATTTTCGGGCAATATTGGGTGTGGGGAAGATAATCAAAGTTTAAAAATATCGATTTTTAAATTTTATAAAACATTTTTTTAAATTTAATATTTAAACTTTTAATAAAACATTACAATAAAATTCCATCATAGTTGAAAATAGTTCCAATAACTTCATCAAAGTTTGAACATTACTCCACCACCCCTCCCGGTAATATGATTTTCATCTCATCAGATTAGTTACTGATGTGGATAACCTATTATCATGCTAGTAATAGCACAACTAATCGATTAATTTCAAAACTTTTAATATGCTTTGCCGATTAAAGGCTATTTCATAATTCGTAAGGCTTGTAAAAATAAAATATTTATTTTTATTCTGATGTTTTAATTATGCGTAATCCTGAAGAACATTTTTACACGTTAATTTAAAAATCAGAATTAAAACTTTTTTTTCCTATTTAATAATTTTTTGTTCTGGCTAATTAACTCTTCTTTAATATTTTATTAATTCTATTGCTGATTTTCTAAAATCATCAACAGCAAATAAGTTTTCTCTCTTACAACAGAAAGAAAATAAAATCATGGGGCAAGAATAGTAACGGCTGAATGAGTGTAGCAGAGAGTATACAATAAATTTTAAACTAAAAAATAGACAATATTCAGTTTAATTGAAACGTCATATTTTTAACGCGTTGGTTAGAGTGATTCTGGTAAGAGAAACACTTTGAGTTGAAAAAGAGAGCGTCATTTTTCGTAACGCAGAGAAGGAAGAACAGTTTTTCGATCGGAATGCCTCTTGGGAGGTAACAGGTGCAGCCCCAATTGGATATAAATGTTTAGGCTTAATGTAAGAATGTATATTTGTGTGTTTGCTCTATTTTCAATCAATCAGTCTATCTTCTCGGATTTATTTAATTCTCGTATATTTGCTTGATTTTTATGTAAGAAGAAAAATTTAAATAATTTGGCCTTAATCGAAATTTTCGCTAAATTTCTCCACAAAAATTTTATCTAGATGCTTTTTCTTTTTTGGAACATAAGGGGTGAGCCTGTCGTAGTCGAGAGTACTATTATGTGCCACAGAGACTTTGATGAATCGCTGTTCTGTTAATAATATTACACCATAATTTATTTTAATAAGTCTAAATTTTGTGTTCTGGGATTAAAGTTTCATATATTTATTTTTGATTATAAATATTTTTATCCTCAGTTAATATTAATTATGACTTCGATTTAAATATTCAGGTATATTTCATTTTATAGCATTTACTTGCCAACTTGCGCCTCGCCCTCCGAATAGATCTATCTTCAATAAAGTTGCTTTGACAAAGATATCTGATGTACTGTCATGTAGCCAATCAGTGGAAGGCTTGATTTGTTTCAAAAAATTCCTTTTACTTTATTACCAAAATATTGAGGATTGTACACTAAAAAAAAAAAAACTTCAGAAAACGGTCTTTAATTAGTTTGATAGTAAAACGCAATAAATAACTATTACGTACTTATATATCATTTAATTTGTTTATTTTAATTAATATAATTAAATAAATGTACGTTAGCTCTTGAGTTTCTGAATATGTTAACGTGAATATATGGAGATAACACAGTACTTAATGAATAATTATATTTATCATTTATTTAAATTTAATATTTTTTCATTTATTTAATATAATGATTCGAAAATTAAAGCGCGCGCGATACCGTATTTAATTCGCACGGGTGTGACCGCACTAGCGGCGACGGTCGGAACTTATTAAACTAATGTAATTTTATAAGTTACATAAAACAAATTGCGCTTGCACAGTCGGCAATAGCCGCGAGGTTTAACGCACTAGGTACCGAGTCAATCGGGCGATCGAGTTCAAGATCCAGCCAGACTGAGTTACTTTTTTACACTTTAAATATTATTCATTTATTAAACTCTACTGCTCACCTGTGGCGTCACAATACAGTATCGACTATACTGCATTTTTTGGGTGTGGGTGTGATTTTTCAAAACACGTTTTTTGGAAATATTATTTTTTAATTAACAAATGACCGTAATTAGGCGAAATCTCGAGATACTGAGAGTGATGTTTCTTTACAGCCTCACCCATTTGATCTTTTAAGTTGAAAATTTAATGGCATTAATTGCCCATATAGAAATAATCTAACCTAGATTGGTAAATATGATCCAGTAGTTCTAGAAATATAAGGTGATTTAGAGGTCAACATAAAACACACACACACCTACATACAAACATTAACATCCGGAATATTTCGATCCGATTTTTTGGGTTCCTTAGGTGTCAAAACGTCAAGATTCGAAAATACCCAAATATAAGTATTAAAATCGCATGTACCCAAATTGGACTGATTATGATAATTTCCCTTTCCCTTTTAGAGCTATAGCGTTATTTATACGGGAAAGTAAAAATAGTTGACAATGTAACATCATGCCACAACAAAATATTGATTAATATTTTCTAAAAATTTAATACGTTCCTATATCTCTTATATTTTATAAATTCTCTAGAATTAAATTTTATTTGTGTGTAACTGAATATACAGAAAAATATTTACTACTCGAATTAGAAGTGGATTAATTATTTTGCAGTTTGTTTTATGTTTTACGATTCATGATTTTAAAATTTATTTATTTGTTAATCTTTTAACAAGTACATACTTCAAACTTGATTTATTGTTTAAACTTTTCTATTAGAATTTTAATCTATTGTCCAAAACTTCATTCAAAGTATCAGTGGTTGTTTTAGTTTTAAGAACATTTGTACTAGTTATAATAATAGTAGTATTATATATTTCCTTACACAGCAGTAGAATAATGTTTATGCAAAAGAAAGGCATTTTTTCACATTTTATTATTACTTTGAATAACAAAAACGTATCAACGTACGTTGTTATTTATAAGTAAATATATTTTTATAAGTATTTTTCTTACTTTTAAACAAAATGTAGTTGCATAGTCTTGAAATCTGTTGTACATTTTTTTAAAGTAAATGTTTAAGTTATCCTTGCTAAACTAAAACAATGCTTTGCTTTAGTTTAGAGTTATTAATAATATTATGGTTATGTTGTTGTTGTAACTATAGTTTAAGGTACACCAGTTCCAACATTATTTTGGCATGTAACGCCCGTGTATTACTAATATTATGCTATATAACAACGCTAATATTGGTCCTGGATTATGTTTACTAAATCAAGAATTACGTGGTGAAGGTTAGTTCCTTTTCACCTCAAACGTTATGCAGCCAGATAATGATGGATGAATTAAAAGGTAATAGTAGGTGATAAAAGTGTAATGTATGCATCTCCCCATTTTTTTAAATTTTAATTAATAAATACCTTACTGCTACTGAATTTTCTGTTTGATTGAGAAAAGAGGTTAATAATAATAATAATAAGGAGGTTGTAAATCGCTTATCTCATTCTCATCACCGTAGAAAAAAGCTAAAAACAAAGGTATAATACTTTCCTGGTATTGGTTATTTATTCTTATATAGTAGAAAAATAATGAAATATGAAAAAAATTTAGCTACGATTTATTTTTTTGGGGTGGGGATAATTTATGATTAAGTTTAATTGCAAAATTATAAATATACGTTATAATAAACAAAAAAAAAAAAAAATGATTTAAAAAATTATTTTTTTCTGCTCCTACACCTCCAAAATTACCTTCCAAGAAAAAAAAAATATATATATATATTTTTTTTGTTTAAGTTTGTTCTTAAATAGAAGAAATTAAGAAAAATTCCTATGAAAAATGTACAACTAATAAAAAGCTACCCAAGATAATTTTTTTTTTTGGGGGGGGGGTTGAATTGTGATGAAATATTTCTCTAATTCTAATATAAATCTTAGATAAACTAAAAAAGTTTAAAAAATAAAAAACCTATAATTTTTAACTTTGATCATTCCCCTCTCCATTATAGTTTGATGGAGAGTTTGATTGTTTTTCAGTTGCTTGCAGTACAAATATACGTAGGAATACATTAAAACATTTCGGTTAAAAGATATACCTTAAATAAAAATATAATTTTTCAATTTTTAGAGGAGGTAATTTTGGGGCAAATTTTTATTTCCTCGTACGAAGTATAAGGAAGTATTTTAATCGCGAAAAATTTCGGTTTTCAGATTTCAACGGAAATATCCATTTTGACCATCCCTGAATCCACTTTAACTAGTTTCGGCGTTAAGTCTGTATGTAAGTATGTACGTACGCACGTTTGTATCTCGCAAAACTCAAAGTCGATTAGCCGTAGGATGTTGAAATTTTGAATTTAGGACAGTTGTAACATCTAATTGTGCAACTCCCCTTTGATTGCAATCGATTGAAACAAAAGTCTGCAAAATAGCCTAAAATAAAAAAAAAAAATCGAATTTTGGACTCTTTATTAAGATTTTTACATTGATTTATTAATAATTCTTAACCCGTGATCGTAAAAAACTTACAAAATAAATAATAATTCAATAATAACAATAAAAAAAAGTGAAAAAATCATCGAAAGTTATTAATGAAATAAAATTTTATGTACTTATGATTTTAGAAAAATGTGTATATGTAATTAAATACGCTTCAAGGAAGATGTGGTATCCACATCAGATTTTTTAAAAATGGTAAGATAATCATGCGCACGCTTGTATTGAATTTAATATTAAGGGAGGTTATGATTGCAAATTTTTTTAGAAAATTTACATCAGAAAAATATCTACTTTCTCAGGAAATAATGAATCAACACTTTTATCAAGAAATTATCTCATATATACGAATGCGTACAAAATTTAATTAAAATCTGTTTATCAAAATTATTTTAATTAAAATCAAACACGTCAACACTGGTACATACGAACGTACTTATGAACATTACCCTTCTTCCTTTTTTTTCTTTGGAACCCTGGGTCATGAAACGTTGAGAAATGAAAAAAAAATTCATACCCCATTTTCTGAATGATTACCATAATTTTATTTCTTGATTATAGTTCTAGAGCTATGATGCCACGAAAGTAAAACTGCTATTGTTTACAATATATACTGTACTGCTGAACAGTATGTATAATTCTTCAATATAATTAAAATACGAAATTCAGTTTGAAGTAACATTTTTAATGTGAAAATACTGATTTCATTGTGTTTGAAAACATATATTATTTTTAAATAGAATATATACGAAACATTTCGTAACTTTTTGCTTAGAAAAATGCTCAAATGGTATTCTATACTTTCTAACAGTACTGTGTTCTAAATGGTTGTAGGAAACTGAAAATAAGACAATTAGCCAATAGTATAAAACCTGTAAAGCAAAAATGAATTTATTGTCTCTTCTGTGAAACAGTTCCATACTCTTATTAGTAATCGCTGTTCATGTTCTTTATTTTATGGTTTTTGATGATTTAGCATTATAAAAAGAGATAATATAAAATCAAGTCGATGAATATATTATCCACAAATATACTTTTGCATCATAGCAATTTAAAATACGATTATTTATTAGAATTGAAAATTAAAACTTTGGCTCGGACAACACAATAAATGTAAAGTTTCTTTAGTACTGCTAAAATATTTTTCATTAGGAGTCTTCGCGTTTTAAAAAGCTCGGCTTTATCTGAGAAAGTTAATTTAATTTTTACTAATACATTAATAATATGAATGGATAGAAAAAGGCATTGGGGAGTTTATGGATACAAAACTGTATGGTAACTTTTAAAGCTTTTTAGTTTTGTTTGTTAGAATTAGTACAATTTTTTTTATCAGTGACAGTTTTTTAAACAGTTTAATTTAAAAAGTAACATACATATTTTTTATATTTAGAAGAAATGGCCGCCCACGCGCGCGCGCACATGCACACACGTACTGAAGTGCCCAGTAGATGGTGGTGGGTAGTACATACGCACAGTTGGGGGTGGGGGAGGAATAGTACACATGTGCAATAGGTAAGTATGGGTCGTACACTTGCGCAGAAGGTGTGGAGGAGTACATATGCGCAGTATCTAAGTGTGGGTAGTACAGATGCGCAGTAGTATGTGTATGTTGCACAAGTTTCTTTTGCGACGTTGATATTTTTTGATCCACTTCAACAAGTTTCAATATTTTTTTATATGCTTCGATATATTTTAAAATATATTAATAAATATTGACTTTTTTCACAGATTCTATAATAATTTATGGTATTTTGTGTTTGTGGAACAAAAAAGACGGAAAATACTGAGCTTTATAAAAGTATAAGATTCATGGAGTATAACATAATCGAAAATAAACTAATGTTTATTAACTAATAAACTTATTTTCGATACTTTCTCGGGCCAAATATTTATAATACATTAGATCATGCATGTTCTGCTTCTGTCTAAAGATACAAAATTAAGCAGTAAAATCAGAAGATTTGGAATAGAAAAAAAATCTTTTTGACATTGGCACAGGAGTTTAACTCCTTCCTTCATAAATATATAATCCAGTCCAATCCACAGTAGTTTTTTATGATAATCGTCATATTTTACTACGAACCAGACTCGAAACATTTGGAATTGAAAGTGCACTGTCATTTAACCATTTTTATCCATGATTTGATTAAAAAATAATTTTTTTCTACAGTTGTATTATAACGTTTGAATTACGCAGCTATAACCTTTATCATAAAGAGGATGATTATGAAAGATTTTCATTATGAAACAGCTATTTAACCTAATTAGGTGTTGAACCATCCACCAATCGAAGCGGTTATTGTTTAAAGTATCAGCTTCTTTTTCCTTTCTTTCTTTATCTGTTTAGCCTCCGGAACTACCGTAAGGTATTACTTCAGAAGATGAATGAGGATGATGTGTATGAATCTGAATGAAGTGTAGTATTGTACAAACTCAGGTCGACCACTCCTGAGAAGTGTGGTTAATTGAAACCCAGCCACCAAAGAACACCGGTATCCACAATTTTTAATCTTTTTCCTTGATTTAAATCTGATTTAATAGTTAGCAAGCAGAGGTTAATCAGAAAGTACACCCGTAAGTAATTAAGTTTCTATATTATACCTGCCTCCGTGGCGCAAGTGGTAGCGTTTGGCCTTTCATCTGGAGGTCCTGGGTTCGAATCCGGTAAGGCATGGTATTTTCACACACGTTACAAATCATTCATCTCATCCTCTGAAGATATATCTAACGGTGGTTCCGATAAAAAAAAAAGTTTCTATGTTACACTGTTTATCCTTAATTAAGTATGATTGTGAGGAAGAAATTACATTGATCAATTTATGAGCAATAATCTATTGCCACAGAAATGTATTGTTTAATGTGTTTTATTGTAAAATTAAAGAAAAAAAATATTTCGTTAACAGTATATTTTATCATTTATTTAAATCAATAATCCCAAAATTTTTTCAGCTTTAGAAAAATGCGGTATGCAATTCTCTATGATGACTATTAATGCACTCTTGAGCAGTAAATTTACTTCGCACTCGTGCATTAATGGCTAAAAATATAGGCTCATTGCATAATGTACTGCTGTTAAATTGTTCTTTTTTAAGTGCTTTTCTAAAATGCCGGTTAAAATGAGTTATAATTAGTTTAGGTTTATTTCTTGTTCATTAAAACTAGTTATCTATCCCCTGTAATCACTACTTCTTAGATATTAAGCAATTAATAGTTTTGTCTTGTAACATCGATTATTATTTTATCTGTAGAAATGTTTTTATTGAAATAAGAAACGATGAACACTTGATTTAAATAAAACTGACCATTATTCATGGATATTTTGTATTTGACGTCGTGAGTAAAGCATATAAAGAACAGAAACAGACGGCAGCCGCGACCGATCAATTGATGACGTGTTCTCAGCAGCGGTTTATTGGGCTCAGTAGCATTAGTATTCATTTATATTACGACTCTAGTAGGGTGAGTGGACCGCAAAGAGATTATTTTACGGTAATTAACCGTGCCGTGCCTAAATTTAGGGTTGATCCCATGAAATCGTTTGGATACCCTCAACCGATGTCATTACTCGCATGCCTTAGAGATTTAACTGACTCCGTCCAACCCTATCTTTAGTAAACCGGTTGATCCCTACCTCAGGTGTTCACTAGTGAAATCACATTTTTATCATTAATTCAGTGTAACAGATTGACAACTATCATTCTTCGGATATTACTTTCCTTTCCTTTGTTCTTTATTTTATTCTGCTTTGTATATAAAGTTTGTTAAAGATAGATAAACATCGATTTCACTTTATTGAAATCAGAGCATTTTTTTTTTTTACAACTGTTTTCAGTAAGGAATATCATATTGATTAGACGCTGATTTATTCAAACGATTCAAACTAAATTAGGAGAACGTTTTATGGTATCATTGTGAAAAACTTTTTAAACAAAATTCCTTTTTGTTGAATTCCTTTTCTACTTAGAATGATTATTTTAAATTAAAGCATGTCTGCTTCTTATAGTTTAACTCGTAAATCTTTTTAAGATGCTTCAGGGATATTTAAAATAAAAATTAAAAATTACTGAGTATTTTAATAATTCCTAAACATTTCTTAACGCCTTGAATGTTTTTTATTGTCACCATAAACAAAATTATGGACAATATTCATTTTTTTAGCTCTTTCAATATAAATTCTACAGACTTCTTTTTACAGAAAGAGAAGAACGAACAATTTTACTGTTGGATAAATTTTCTTTTCTAAAAGCTGCATGGTTACAATTATTTTAAAAATAACTGAATGAAGATTTATTACACATTTACTAAGCTTCCATTCGGAATTTATGTTTCTAGATTTAACATTTGATTTATATAAAACAAAGTTACATTTATTAAACTGGTTATCGGATTTAATTCGATAAATCCGATTTATACGTGTTTATTACAATTAGTATAATAGAAAGTAATTTCCGTATCTATTATGTCGTTTTTATGACAATTTACTTATTAATAATCAAAAATTGCTTTATATGTATTTTCAGCAATTCGAATGGATTAATATTTTATTACTATTATTATTATTATTAATTTCTTGTAATTGATGCATAACTCGGCTTGATCAGTTTCAATAACTTATCTAAAAAGTGTGTTAGAAGATAAACCTCTAAATATTTACAAAATAATAAACAGGATTTATATCAACTTATTTATATGTTTATTATTTCAGTATATTAATTTAAAAAGATTTTTATTTTATTATTTTTAAATAAGTTATTAGTGAGGCAATGATTAAAAATTATATGACAGTTACAGAGTACTTTTTAATTAATTTTATATCCACGTAGCCTTATAATTTGAAAGGTTTTTAACTCTATGATACTTCATAAAGTAGATTAAAGTTACTCTTTTTGTTTAAAAAAAAAAAAAGTACGAACGTAAGTGCTGTACCTTTGAAAGAAGAATAATAATTTTCAATGTTATCGCTGGGGAGGATTAAATTTTAAGTTGTACGCAAATACTTACAAAGTCCAGTAACATTGTTTTCAACTTTTTTTCTTAATAATTTATTGTAATTTGAAAATTCTATACCACTGTTTTTTTTTTATTTATTTTTTTTATAGAAATTAAATTACTTCACAATAGATTGTAAGCTTTTTTACTTTAAGTTTATAAACTTAGTAAGTTTATTATTTCCAAAGTCATGTTAATTATTTAAGTTAGTACCAATAATTAAACTTCAAAAACCAAAGAATACTGGCTAAAGAGGCATTTAAACACAAATATAAGTCAGTTTTAATTTTTTTTCACTGTTTGGTTTTTGTTTTTGTTTAAACTTAGTATCAAATATTTTTTTAAAGCGTCGTTATCTGTGATAAGAGACACTTATACAGGAATACTGTATAACTGAATTAATAAAGATTATCAAGAACCGCAGTCACGCCCTAAATCTTTTAAAATTTAATAAGAGCTTGATTCCTTCTATAAATAAATATGCCAATGTGTTTTAATATAACTTTTTGTTATATTACGGTTTTAACAAACAGCATTCATCAGTTTTTACACACACACACACACTCTCTCTCTCTCTCTCTCTCTCTCTCTCTCTCTCTCTCTCTCTCTCTCTCTCTCTCCCCC
>JAAAKQ030187241.1:0-29853 GCA_010016005.3 Zanna intricata | reverse complement strand
CTGTTTCCTTAATTTTCTTTCCCTAATTAATAGGTCGATCGGAGGGACTCCCGCTAACACACATGTAGCCTCGTAGGTCACAGTTCTGTACGCCGATGTCACTCCAAGCAGCGCTCTCCTGTGAATGCTTATCAGTCAGCGTAGGTTTGTCTTTTTCTCCACGGCAGAACCCCAAACCAGCGACGCGTAAAGTAGCATCGACGTCACTGTAGCCATTATCACCTTCCGCTTTGACATACGAGGGGCCCGTTGCGAGGTCATGAGTACCTGGAGCGACTTTATACATGCCTTTATACACATACGACTTTATACACCTTCTTGCAAATGTGTTGTACATGTGGGGTAAAACCACAACGCTTGTGGGCTAGTGAGATAGCCATGATATTTCCAACTGTATTTACCCTGTTAGGACATGATCTAAGATAAAAAGAGTAACTATGAAAAGACAGATAATTAATCTGATGAAGGCGAGTCTTTCAAAGGTTTGGTAGTGAATTCTTATTCATATAGTATATCTGTAATACCTTTTAACCACTTCTTTAAATTTCCTTTTTATAAGGTTTTTTTTTACATCATATTATGTATGATTAATACAAATGAATTTTTTAAATAATAAAATATATAAAGGTAATTATAAAAGATTAAAACACAGTTATAACAATACTAACATAGTTATTTATTAATTTATTCGTTATTATAATTATAATATATTGTCATAATTATTTATTAAAATTTTATTTAACATATCTGTACACATTCTCTTTTAAATATTATCATCTAAATATTCTATTAATTTATTATAATTATTTACTAATATTTTAATTTAATCTTAGGTTTTTATAATTAATTATAATCATAAATATTTATAAAGATAAGAATTATAATGATTAATAGAACTATATTATATATTCAAATTATTAATTAAAAAAAAAGAAAGAAAAAACATAGTCTGAATAAATAAATAAATTAATTAATTAATTAAACCTGCACAAACCCCGTTTTTTCTACATAAGCAGTAGATATTCTTTTGGGAAAGAATTTTCATGTAACTAATTTGTAAGATAAAAAAACAAAAACTAAACTAAATAAAATTAATAACAAACAATTAATTGTCTCCCAAAAAAATATCGTCAATAAATACACATTTATGTAACATATTTTTTAATATACCTTAGTTTAAAGCACAGTCCATATATTTGTAATATCACAGTACATACAATATTACATAATTATTAATAATAAATAATAGTATAGAGTATTTGTGAAATTAATGAGCGTATTAATTTAATAACTGAAACTAACTAAAATTAGGAATAATATATGATTAAAGAGATTATATAAACAGTAATTTATATAATTCAATAACAATTAAATATATAATTATAGTAAATACATCATGTAATTTAATTACAGTGCATCAAATATAATATTATCTAATGGTTGAAGTTATTTTAAGAAAATATTCTGATTATAAATAATATTGCTAATTGAAGATTTTTTTATTGTTTATCTTTTCTATTTATTCTATTTTTTCTTAAATCATTTAATGGTTTGTTTTACTTATAAATAATATCAAAGTATTTAATATCAGAGAAAAAAACAACAAAAAATTCTAATTATAATGTAGCCTTTAGGCTACTTTTACGTGGTTGATAGAGTTGTTGATGACTGCTGTAGTAGTTAAAGTAAATTAATTGAAACAGAAACTTGGAAAATATATTATTAACATATGCATATAATATACTGGATACTATACTGTAGTATCCCTTGTTTAAGAATATACAGATTTTTCCACACATTTATATTTTATTTAAAAAATTTGTAACAAACCTCCTTGTAGTTTGCAAACCGTGTGAAAACTTGCACATCTTTTTTAGATATTATTGTAGTTTTTAAATCTTTCAAGAAATGTACCTAAAATTTAGGTATAAAAATATAAAGTAAAACTGATCATAAATTTCTGATGTGTTGGTAAAAAAAAAAATAATTTAAAATAAATTTAATTTGATTTGTCATTCATTATAAGTGATCTTTTAAAATATAATCTTCATCCCTAGCCATTACAAACACAAATATGGCTGATACAAACTGTTTTTACAGAGGTAATAAGTCTTGGATTAATATCCATTCTATAAAAAAAATTACAGATTTAGAAGTAAACGTTCTTATAAAATAACCATTAAAAAAAATTTTAACTTAAAATGGGAAAAAATTATATTTTAAGTCCATCTTTAGGTAAACAATTGGTAAAAAAAAAAAGAAGAGTTTATGTATCCGTCCTAGGTTGAGTAATAAACAAAGAAGAACTTTTTTTAGATAAATTTAAATGTTAGACCTGATGTAGTGAAATTTTTGTGTTTATTTAAAACTGATGTAATTTCTTTGAATTATTTAAGTATTAGTTGTTCCATAGAAATTTGCAGTGACAGGTGTCATTTCAGTGACTATATTGGGCCAGATTTAAAGAACTATAAAAATCACTTTAAAAAATGGGCCATAAAAAAAATAATTTAAGGTTAGGTATGGAACATATGTTAATGAAAGGCAAAACATAGTCAGCCCACCCTGAAAATTTCCACTTGAGCTACAAATGTTTTGATTTCTAACTGTCAACATAATAAATTTTTCATCAGATAATAGTTGCATGGAAAAAAGGCTTGTAGAAAAATAAAATAAACTTTATATGGAGTCTTTTAGTAATTTTAACAACGTATAAAAATGATGAGAAATGAAAAGTACACTGAATTTGCTTGTACATTTTGGTTTGTAAGAGACCATCTACCATGTAAAAAAAAACTTTGTTAAGTTTTTATTTATTTATTTATTTTTTTTGTTCTAATCGTTTCAGACTCACAGTTTGCTCTGTACAAGTAATATTGGTTCGTATAAACTTCATTTATTTTTTATTTCAGTTGCTAACAATAGGCGAAATTGAAAACTTATTTATTTAATACATTTTATTAAAATTCTCGGTCATTATTATACTACATTTGTACAGTTTCTAAATATATATATATATATAAAACAGCTAATTAATTAATTAATCTTTAATTAATAATGTCAATTTGTTAACAAGATTTTTATTTATAAACATAAGTTTAATTATTAAAATATACTGGACCTTCTTTATTTGGTTGGGATTATATCTCCCTAAAACAAAATTTAAACTGAAATACTATAGAATTTTTGTTGTTTTATTAAAGTATGATTAAAATATCTCCTACTTTACCTATAAATGTTAATATTTTTCATTCTGCACCATAAATCTTTCATTCTTATAAAGTTTGAATTATGTTATTCCTTAAATTGAAAAATGTAATTTATATAGATTATTAATAAATCTGTCTGTATTTATTTTTGTGACAACCTTGTCCATGTCAAAATGAACAGCAAAGCTCAAATCTTATTTATTTACCACTTTATGTAAGACTGACACATTTTATATTCTTAGGCTTAGTTATCAATTACATTTCTTTTAAAATAATTAATGAACATTATTGACGTAATTCATCAGTTGAGTATGATTTTAATGTCAGACGATATGTATTTTTCCATGAATAAATAACAATTGATCTAGTTGAGTCAGACAAGTTAATATATTAGCTAACTGAACGACTAACCTGACTGGTGAATGAAGTTGCTGAAGGTGCTGATCCCCTTAGAGATATATTATTTATTCACAGTTACCAACACATTCAGCTATAATAAATCTTTTAGGCATCAAAATCACATTTTCTTGATAAATAATAGATCAAAATTTACATGAATTCAACAAAACTTACATGCCAATTCATTATTGTAAATATAGTTTGAGAATGAAATGCAATCATGCATTCATGGTAGCTATTTTATAGATTTATTAATTATAATTCATTTAATCAAATACTTATCTTTTCATTTTGTGTTTAATACATTTCTCTACTGTACATAAGTTTTTAATTTTACAAGTATAAAATGTTGTGTAGACTTCATGACCACCTGTTTATAATAATTATTAATTATACTTTTTTTCTTTTTGAAAACTTTTTAAAATAAGTAGAGATAATTATTTAAATACTTTATGTTATGGTAGATGTTAGGTGAATGTCACATAAATAAATTTTAAGTTGGAAATTTTTATATACAAAATGTGTGGTAATAATTTTTAAATGAGTTATGTTTAAATGTAAGATTTATTAGAAATAAAAACTGTTACTTATTTGTTAATCCCCATTAAAAAATACGAATTTATTTTTTGTAGATTATTTATAATAGAAAGCTGGTTAATTTGTTTTCTTATTAAATACTAATTATAATATTTTAAAATTAGAATATCAGTGAATACTTTTGTAAACCAATTGCTTTCTTGAAATTAAAAAGAAACATCAACAACATTAAAATAATTGATTAAAACAATGTTATTTGTAAGTATAATGCCATTTTCAGCTTGTTTTTTTAAGTAATACTTTTTTCATCTATAGTTAATTATTCTTTACTTTTCAATCCATTGATTGTGATCTTTTCATTCTTCAGAGTCAAGGCTTTATTTTCAGCTTTTCAATTTATGTCTTAATTTAAAAATCATTCAGTTAAAATCACGTTTATCTTTGATGTAAAATCTAAAAAAAGCAGTAATATTCCATTAAGAAAACTTTTTTTTTAGCTTATATGATTAATAAAGAGATGGGTGTGTAAATATTATCTATTTATAAACTATATTAAAAATAATTTATAATTTTATTATATTATTTTCTGCTGAATTGCAGTTTCATTGACTATTGTAATTATCAAGTTTTTTATTTTATTTTTATTATTTATTTAATAAGAATTTATTGTATAACCATATGTTTTTTAAGAAATTCTTGTAATATTAGGAGATCTTTATCATCTAATGTTGTAGAAAATGATTCTTTGACAATAGATTCCATTTCAGGAATTTTTACTTTTCTTGATGAATATTCATCCGCATCTCTATCAAATTCTCTTTTTGTATTTGTGTTATCAGATCGTTCATCGGATTTTCTCATTAATGGTGAAGATGTTTTTACATGGAGATCTTTTGCTTTTACATTATGATCTGTAGTAGTTGTTTTTGTTCCATTTTGTTGTTTATTAACTTCTTCAGTATTTATTGTGTCTGAATCGTTACAGTTAACATCATTATCTTTATCATTATTTCTTTTAGGTCTTACAGTTACTTCTGTTTCAAAGTGTTCAGTAAATTCTTCTTCTAATGAATTTGGTGTCGTTATTTCTGTTATTATTGTTATCCAGTTATCAGGCGATAATGTTGTTATTAGTTTGTTTGCCATTATTTCATTATTTTGTTGCTCTTCTTTAATTGTGGAAAATACTGTTTCATCTTCTTCACCTTCTTCGATGCACGGATCATCTGTTTCTTGTAATATATCATCGGTTGTCGTATCAAATGTTATGCCAGTCGGATTATCTTTTTGCGTAAAATGTGTGTTATCATCATTGCTTTCAGTAGTAAATGTATTCAATGTTTCTGTCGGTAAATCTCCACAATCATCTACCATTTTCGAAGGCTTTATTATGTTAAAACTGATTTTAGATTCATCTTCACTTAATTTTTCAATTTTAACTTTGTTCTCTTCTCTGTTTACTTTAATAGGTTCAAAAGTTTCTACATCTGGTATGGTCGTTTCAGTATTTTTCAAGGTTGTTCTGCTTTCTTCTACCTCATCTGCAGACTCTGTTGAAGTATATTCTGTTGAATATGATTCAGTGTTCTCAAGATTATGATTATTATTGTCGACTGAAGTTGGCTTTTTCTTGTGGTTAAAGTTAACAACACCTATATTTATATTTCCAGTCGATAATAATGAATTAATTTTAACACCAGGTGTTGTCAAATTATGTTTTAACCATTCTGGTGGCAAATGTGTATCATTGTTTCTCGAATGTGATATCGGTTTTATTTTTTCGTTTATTAAATATTCCGCTAGTATTTTTAGATCAGCCGGTGTTAAAAGTATGTGTGTGTTTGTAAAGTTTAGTTTATTTTTATTTTGTACAGTTACTTTTATTGCAGGTGTAGTGTTTAATTTTATTGAACCTTTGCCTAATGATTTTTTACTATCTTCATCATCACCTTTTATATTAAATAAATCTAATTGTATTGTACCCGCTTCATTATTCGATGATCCAGAATTTTGATTTCTTATTTTGATGATTGGTATATCATCATTTATATTCAACACTGGAGGCGTTTCAGTTGTTCCTTCATTTTCACTAGTACTTGTTGCATGCGTAGTAATGGTTTGTTTGATTTCAGAATTCTTCTCTGGGTCTGATTTATATGTACCACTATTAAGATTATTATTATTTTCAGTTAGAGAGTTTTCATATTTTTCTTTAACTTTATTCAAGTCTGTTTTTTTATTCACAATATTTATTTTCTTACCATCGCTTTCATTTTTTTTATCTGTATGATTTACTACCTCTGCATTATCATTTTCTGATTCAGTTGAATCTTCGGAACTAGAGCTGCTGCTGGAGTCTGAATCTTCTTTTGATTTTAGATTACTTGAATCAGAACTACTTGAGCTTTCACTAGAATCAGATTTTTCCTTTTTCTTAGAGTTACTTGACTCAGAACTGCTTGAACTGCTGCTACTGGAATCAGATTCTTCCTTTGTTTTAGAATCGCTAGAATCAGAACTGCTTGAACTGCTGCTACTGGAATCAGATTTTTCCTTTTTCTTAGAGTTATTTGACTCAGAACTGCTTGAACTGCTGCTACTGGAATCAGATTCTTCCTTTGTTTTAGAATCGCTAGAATCAGAACTGCTTGAACTACTGCTACTGGAATCAGATTTTTCTTTTTTTTTGGAATCACTTGATTCAGAACTACTAGAGCTATCACTGGAGTCAGATTCTTCCTTTGTTTTGGAATCACTGGAATCAGAACTGCTTGAACTGCTGCTACTAGAATCAGACTTATCCTTTGTCTTAGAGTCACTTGACTCAGAACTACTTGAGCTATCACTGGAATCAGATTCTTCCTTTGTTTTAGAATCACTAGAATCAGAACTGCTTGAACTGCTGCTACTGGAATCAGATTTTTCCTTTTTCTTAGAGTTATTTGACTCAGAACTGCTTGAACTGCTGCTACTGGAATCAGATTCTTCCTTTGTTTTAGAATCGCTAGAATCAGAACTGCTTGAACTACTGCTACTGGAATCAGATTTTTCTTTTTTTTTGGAATCACTTGATTCAGAACTGCTTGAACTGCTACTGTTGGAATCAGAGTTTTCCTTTGTTTGGGAATCACTTGACTCAGAACTACTAGAGCTATCACTGGAGTCAGTGTTCTTCTTAGTCTTAACATCATTGGATTCAGAACTGCTAGAACTTTCATTTGTATTATTTTTATCATTTTCTTTTGATTCATTATTTTCATTACTTTCTGATTCTTCATTTTCTTTTGATTCATTATTTTCTGATTCATCATTTTCTTTTGATTCATTTTCAGTTTCTGGATTATTTTTTGAATTTTTCTTATCTTTCTTTTTAACTTCATTTGAATTTTCATCAGATTTTTTATTCTTTTTATCTGCATCAGCTTCTTCTTCATCAGTTTCTTCAGAAGTGCTTGACTGACTGTTATTGCGTCTCTTACTTTCTTTGTTATTTTCTTCCGACTCAGAGTTCTCAGTCTCCTCTTTACTTTCATCATTATCATCATCATCATCATCGTCATTGATTTTGTGTTTTGTAATTGTTTTATCCTTATTTATTTTTTCTTCTTTAGTACTTTGTTTTTTAATATTTTCTGGTTTATTTTTTGTATCACACTTTTGGGTTGTACCAGAATTTTTTGATTTTTCAGATGTATCTTCATCTGACAATTCTTTTTCGTTATTTTCAGTACTTGAATCTCCTTCACTACCTGAATTTTCATCTTTTTTAATCTCCTTTTCTTCATTTGAATTTTCTGGTCTCATTTTTTTTTTATCATAACTTTTTAGTTTATCATTTTGTTGGTTTTCTTGAAAATAACTTACTCTTCCATCTTCATTTATTGATGAATCAGATTTTAATGATTCTATATCTTTTGATGGTATTAAAATTGATGCAATTGTTCCAAACTTTGTTTCTGTTACATCTTTGTTTATTTTTTCAGATTTATCATCACTAGATTTAATATCTAAATAATCTTCTCCATTGAAATAATTTTCTGTTGAACTTTTCTTTGTTTCTAGTTTTTCATTATTTCTTTCTGTGACTATTGTCGTATGTATTTCATAATCTTCTTCATTGTTAGTTGTTTCTATCATGCTCGACAATGTGTTTTTTTTTCCTCCTGAGTTTACAAAGTCTTCTGTTAATAAATCTTTTATTGCAGCTTCTTCAAGATTATTGTCAGGTTGTCTAGTTGTCATATCATTATTTATTATTGACTCTGTTGAAACTGTTTCAGGATTAGTATTACTTTTAGTTGAGCTCATGTTTTCTTTTTCAGTAATTTCACTTTCTTCATCCATAGTATATGTGGATAAATAAGGCATTGTCATTCTTTTAAATACCTCATTATCTGAATTTGTTGTGTAATGTTCATCATTTTCAGCATCAGATTCTGCTTTTAATGTTGTTTGAGACATTTCTAAACTTTTCTTTTGTTCATCATACTCTACTGAAATTCTTGACAATATTTCATTATCAGAATTATGTTCTCTCGTTACACTCTGTTCAGTTGTTGTTATCGTATTGTCATGTGTGGTTATTACTGTAGTTGGGAAATCTGTTGTACTGATGTCAGAAAAAACAAAGTGTTTTTCAATGTTATCATTATTGCTTCGTGTATTAACCGAAAATGTAACCTTTTGAGGCATTTCTTCATTTATTTCATCTTTTTTTGATAAATCTGGTAATCTTATGGTACTTAAAAGATTTGGACTGTCTTGAGCTACAATATTATATAAAGTTGACACATCATTTAACATATCACCTGCAGTAAATTCAATCAGCGTTGATTCATTAATATCATCAGTTTGCTCTTCATCGTTATTTGTTGTCGATTCAGGTAATATTGTCGATGTATGCTCTGTATAACTAGTTGTACTTCTTAATGGATCTAACTTACTAGAATTTGTACCTTCAGATTTATCGGAATGTATTCTTGTAATTATTTCAGCCGGTTGTAGCGTTGTCGGATTAGTATTGTATTTTTTATCTTCTTGTAGTGTTGTAAGTCGATCTGATGTTTTAGTAAATACAACAGTATTTTGTTGTTTATTTGTCGTTAAATCGTCATTTGGAATTTTTTTATTTCGTTCTTCATGTGTCGTTAATAAGTCGTGTATGAGTTGTGATGTATATGTTTGCTCATTTTGGTAATTAGGGCTTGAGTTTGTTGTTATAGTTTCATGTTCTTTTTGTGCTGGTTGGGTCAGCAGCCATGGTTGCATCTCTCTCTTGAAACCTGTATTTGAACTTCTTGATATTTTCACTGAATTCCCCGTCTTCTCTTTCTGATTACCATTTGTGGTATCTATAAAAAAAACAAACATTTATTTTACTGAAATTTCTTTTTATAAACAAACTAAATTAATTACAATATCCCTCAATTATTATTAAACATGTTAAATATACACATTAGAAGCCAATAATGCATTGATTTTTTTTGTGAAAAAGAAGTATATAAGTTTGCTGCTTTATATTATTTGTTTTGGTCATTTTTATGGTTGTGACTCAAGTAAAGCACCTAAGGTATGACTGGCTTGGGCCCCTCTTAGGTTTGAGTGGCCGTGAGCGAGTGGGGGAGGGGCACTCGCACATCTTAAATGCGTGTGCCGCCCCTTTAGGGTAGAAGTAGGATGGGAAGGCAGCCTCTTGGTGGAGGAACATGTCGGCTTTTTATAAGCGAGAGGTCGGCACGCTCCAACGATCCCAAGAGGACCCCGACGGGGGGCTCCGCTGCGGGAGGGGCAGTAGGGTTGGGGAATCTGCTGCCATGTCCCCAGGGTGGCCGATGTTATGCCGAAAGGCGATCCCGGCCACCCCTGGGATGAAGGGGGAGGTATGGGTGAGAGCCCCACACTGTTAACTGTTATCTGCACAGGCAGATTTCGGATGGTAGAGCTTTTTCCTCCTCCTATGTAAAAAAAAAAAATAATATGACTGGCAATAATGTAATTGCTTCTCTGAGAGTAATGATGTCAGTTATGTAGTTCTTATATGTATTCTTTGTAGATGTCATTTGTTGGGTTTAATAACACTATCATTTCTTCTTTGCTTGCTAATGCACAACTAAATATTCAGTTCAATAAAGGAGGTAATGAAAAACTACTACAATTCTCACTTTCCCTAGTAAGTTATTTATGGGATACTGGTTATTCTTAGGAATGCCTATACTGGTTTTACGAATAACTCGCATTTCATGTTAAGTTACCTAAAGCTATTAGATTATGGCATCCAACATACATACAACATACATACGTACAGGCTGTTTTAATAGAATAATATTTTTATAATATTTCTTTGTCTTTAGAAAAAGAAATTATTCTGAGAATGCTTTAATTAACATTATTGAAAAAATCTATGATAATTTTGGCAGAAGCAACCAAATGACAAAGCTTTTCATTTATTTCAAAAAAGCTTTCGACTTAGATGACTGTAATTTATTAAAAAAAATGGAAGCATGCATTAATCTGTTTTAAAAGCTTTTCATTATGTAGAACAACATGTGAAAATCTATAATGAGATACTTATCTCATAATAGATTTTATACGTATTATAGATTTATAAATAAGCCCCAACCTGTTATGACACAGGGGTCAGTTACACTTGCAAGAATGTTTTAAATTTTTATTAATGATTTGTTAAAGAAGGTCTTTATAATCACTTAATGTACTTTTGTTGCCAATTTTTCTCTCTCTTATTCATAAAAATCTGCAAGTAATACAGGAATATGTAACTTATAATCTACGTGTAATACGGACTTTGTGCACTCTAATTAAAATGCAAGTTAATATCGGCTAAGTAGAAAAAAATATCCCAGTTTTGTTTTGCAGACTTTTTATTTTTAATTTCAAAAATTTATCTTATTTATATATCATAAAATATATTATACGGTCACTCCATAAAGTGAATGTATAACTTCAAGTATTTATGGATAGTTTTGAATGAAAGAGTAGCATTGGAAGAAGTGACTAACTTTAGCTTTTATTTTTTAGTTTTTAATTCATCAGTTAACTATTTTAAATTATTTTCCTTTTTTTTTTTTTTTGTTCTGTGTAATTCTTTTAACCTCAACATTATTAATATATCCTACATCCTCATTTATTTGTTTTATATATTTCATCATTCTTTGGCTTTATGCTTTTTATCTTTGACATATCCATAAGTGAGATCTATTTCTCTTTCACAAACGATTCCACTTCTCCATTTCAATATTATATAAATTTATACTCCAACATTTTAACCGTTTGTCCTCTGATGGGTGTTTTAAGGATTGTCCTCTCAGGTCAGATGAGACACCGCTGCTGCCCACAGCTGTTTCCATGGCAGATCGATCGTCATATTAACCTGTTCGTCCTGCGAGGTCGGAACGGCCACCACTGGTGACCATGGTTACTTCTCTGTCAACTCATCATACAAACTACCCACTCTGCCAAGCGAGGTTGGAAGCTATTTATGCTTACTTATTGTAGTAGCGAGTTACTATAGTTTTAATAAATAAAAGCCCAAATGGAATTTAAATACCATATATATAATTTGTTTAACAACCTATAGTATCTACTTGTTTAATTGTTTGATTTTATTTGTGAAATTGTAAAATATAAGTATTAATAACAAACATTGAAAAAGGCAATAAAATTGTATGATACAAAACATACTTTTTTTACTGCTATTTTTTTAATACAAACTAGTTTTTAAAATTTCTTTCTGTATGATATTTCTTAAAACAAAGTCCTGGCTTACTTTCGCAGGTATCGTATATAAATTTATTTTGTTTTCTTGATCCACCTTGACTTTGGTCACTTCATACAGCACAGTCCTTTAATTTTCTGTCTTCCAGGGGAAACAATAAGTTTACATTTACACTGATGTCCACATTGTTGTTGTACAGTTACGCTCTCACTTTCAAATACACCTTTATTTTGCACTTGGTTATCTTCTCCTTCTTCAATGTTCTCTACATAATCATTATTTCCTTCACATTGCTCAATTGGAACTTCTGATAAAATGCAGTTTTCACCACTCTCAAAATCAATGTCATGTAATTCACTTAGCAACAATTTTCTAAATTGTTCTCCAATATTTGAATTAACATCGTTGTCATGATTGGAATCACTGTCAGAAAAAACCTCATCTTTTAGTAGTAATTTTCTAATTTCATCAGAATTATATACATAAATATGTTTGTCAGTCATTTTGTAATGAAATAACAACTCTTAGTTGCTCAAAAACCATGCATATAAACAATATGGTCTTAAAATGTGACGTAGTTCGGAACGGTTACACTGTGCGAAAGTCAAATTGTTTCATATAGACTTTGTTAAGCGTTGTAGGCTAAGTGTTTGTTTGTTTTGTTGTGTTAAATAAATTATTGTGAGAAGGCTTGATATTGTGTTGGTTATTTATGAATCATGTTCTCACTATAATTGGCGACCGTGATAGTATTGTTAGAAATTGTGAGAAAGTCGATATCGTGTTATATACGAATCATTCCTTCACATCAAATTATAAACGATATGTGTTGCCAACCGCTAAAAAGAAATCTTCATTAGTTCAACAGTTTTCCTTTGTTTTCCTAGTAACCGGATAAATCTTTTAAAAATAAATATAGTCAAATATGTTGAATGTTCACCAGTGGTGGACAATCCTAGTGTGTAGGGAAATCAATAGTGGTCACCAGTGGTGGCCATCCAACCTCGGGGAAAAAAACAAATAAAACCTTCTCCAAGCTGACATGGAAATGGCAGTGATCACCAGTGGTGGCGCATCTGACCTGAGAAGACAAAGCTTCAATAATCAACTTAGAGCTGGTGTAGAAATGACAGTGGACCACCAGTGGTGGCCATTCAAGTACAAAGGGTTAATCTTTAAAAGGGATACTTCTCACAATTTTTCAAACTAAATATCTTTCATATGCAGCTTTGTGTCTGTTAAATATTAAGGAAGTTTTATGTAAGAAATGAAAATCGAATGACTGACTGAATTTTAAATAGACTGAATCATAAATTTCACAATTTTTAGAAAGATTAAGGTTAATAAAATAGTGTCAGGCAATTTTTAATGTTTAGATTCAGAATACTTTAATCGTTTACCATATGGCATTAAGGAATGTAATAGTAAAGATTTTTTGTTCAAAAATTTAAAAACTGGCTTTTTTAATTATATGATGTTAATTGTTTGAAAGAAGGGCTTTTTTAGGTATTATTAAATAAAACTAGAAGAATACATGTTAGCAAAGTTAGCTTGCAATCATACACTCTAAAAGGTTTATTTACTGATGATTAAGACAATTAAACAATATATTTCAGTAAGTGAAAAGGCATATTTGTGTTAATTTAAGTAAATTTTACAGAGAGGAGCAGCATCTATCTGATTTTTTCACAAAAATTTAAAATCCTTTTGTCATCTTATTTGTTGTTTTAATTTTTTTTTTTTTTTTTTACATATAAGCTGATCACTTATTCTAGTCAATAATTTCAATTAAACTTCAAAAAGAAGGATCTGTAGTCTATATTGTATACATATATTTGTAAAAATTCATGAAAATTCTTCCCAAATTATATTCATGTTTCAGTATCTTGCTGTGTGTTGTTATATATAAATTAAATTTTACCACTAGTGTATATATATATATATATATATATATATATATATATATATATATATATAAAATTGCTTACATATTTCTGGTTTTAGATATCTGATCTTGATCAGGGTCATGTAGATATAATGGATATTTAAAATTATAAGTAGATATTTGTGTATTTAAAAGTGCATGCACAAAATGGTTATAGGTGACCTGATAATGAGTCACAAGTCATCCCTGAAAATAACACAGGCATTCTCAAGAAAATGAGGAGTAAACTGCTTTCATGATGCTTTTTTCACTGAACCATGTATACAGTTGTATATTAATATGCCGACTGAAATGAAGATAGTATTCAGCTCTAAAAGTTAAATTGTCATCTGTTCACCACAAGGATTGGTAATGCATTAAAGGTCATTACTCTCATTAAAGTGACTCTGATTAGTGTTTCTTGTACCTTTGCTGCTTTACATAACTATAATAAATATATTATAAAGTAACCTATTCATTTACCTCTTTCTGTTGTGGAACATTTTATATACATTCTTTGATTCAAAAGAAGTTTATAAATAACTATAAATTGAAAAACACCACCATAACTCTGATACATTTATTCTAATTAATAAACTTTCACTTCATTGAGTTAATGTGAATTAAATTTACATCTGATAATGAACTGCTCAGGTGGTACAGATAAAGTATGATGTTTTCTAAGGGTAACTGCTTTATGAGCATGTTTATGCTTTAACTAAATCATATTATTCAGTAATTTTTTTAAGCAAATCAAATCATTTGTAATAGAATATTAATATTATTATCTAAATCATACTGTAGCATATATTAAATTTAGGATTTAATATGTTTATTCATTAATATTATGGTTGGTTATATCTGTATAACATTGTCACATTCCAAGAAAGCCTAGGTTGTAACAGAGATGGTTCTCAACCAAAATTTATGGGGTATGGTCATTTATTTTATTTTCTGAGAAGGGG
Source organism: Zanna intricata (assembly GCA_010016005.3). Lineage (NCBI taxonomy): Eukaryota > Metazoa > Arthropoda > Insecta > Hemiptera > Fulgoridae > Zanna > Zanna intricata. Next base: position 15,087 of record JAAAKQ030187241.1, on the reverse strand, counting down.
CTTGCATTTTCTTGTTATTACATTCATTACACCTTGTTATATTTTGAATGAAATTTTATTCATTTTTGTTATTTAGTTATATTATGTTTTATTTTTATTGGTGCTGTACTATTGTATTAATACAACAACTGTACTTGAATTAAAAAAATCTGATGTGGACAATACATGACTTCCTTGTACACCTATTAAATTATATATTCACATTTTTTTAAAATGAAAAGTACACAAAAATTTATTTCATTAACAACTTCTGATATTTTTTTTTATTGTTATTATTAAATTCTTATTTATTGGTTTTTTTTTTTACAATCAGAGGTTAATAATTATTAATAAATCAATATATTTAAATTAGTAAAAAAAAAGTTAAAAAAAAAGAAGAGATATGAAGTCGGATTTGAACCGATGTGCCTTCCTCTTATAAGTTTCAAATATTTCACTAATTAAAATTTAATTTGCCTATAACTCTGGAACCAATGAAAATAAGTACCTCTAATGATATGTTGTCAAAAAGCTCTCAATGACGGCTTATTGCTGCAGTAAAGAAAAAAACAAATTTATTAGGATTTTGGGCTTTCTTGGAGACTTTTGGTTCAGTCAATTGCAATCAAAAGGGTAGGTGAACAACTAGATGTTACAACAGTCCTAAATCCAAAATTTCAACACACGGCTAATCGTTTTTGAGTTATGCAAAATAATATATACATACAGACTTCACACTGAAACTAGTCAAAATCGAATCAGGGATGATCAAAATGGATATTTCCATTGAAATCTGAAAACCAAAATTTTTCATGATCACAATACTTCCTTTACTTCATATAAGTAAGTAAAAAAAAGGTATGAAAATAAATATGCACATATGTTTGACTTATGAAGAGGAGTAAGACAAGATGGTTACATATCCTTGATATTTTGCAATGTGTTAGTTGAGAAGATTTGATTAGAGGGATTCGAAAAGAGAATGTAGATATTGGCATATGGAGAATAAAATAAATTGTGTGAGATTCAGTGATGATATGTAATCTTTTTGAAGGTAATTGGATGGTTAATAGATGCCATCATGATATAATACAGTATAAAAAGTGAAATAAAAAACAAAAGTAAAAACAGTTACTTCTTTCTCTGTACCAAAGAAGAAAGAATTAAGTAATTTAAACAATAATCTACTTATCAAGTAAACAGAAGATTAAAATGTAAATTAGAAACAAAAAGCAGAAATTCAATGACTAAGTAAGCATTTAGTAGAAAGAAACAATTACAATGTAATTTTAAATTTAAAACTAAAAAAGGTTCCTCTCTATCAAAAAGAGGGATAAATACTTAGAGAAATATCTTTTGAAGTGTACTGTTCAGACATACACATGATATTGATGTGTAATATCAATACTAAGGAAGAACAAAAAGAAGTTGGAGACATTTAAAATGATGACATGAAGGAGATTGGAGAAGATTAATTGACAGAGTGGAAAATGAAGAAGTATTGAGGGGCATTAATGAGTAGAGAAACTTAATGAGATTAACTCAGAGCAGGACTGTTAACCCAGTTATACCTCATGTGAGGAGAAATATTGTTTAAAACAGTGCTAAAGGGAACAGTAGAAGTTGGAGACAAAGGAGGTTGGATATTAATAAAAATTATAAACAATGTGAAATAAAACTGAAGATTCTAGGATCTTAAAATTTTACCTAGGAATACAGGAAAATGGAGATGGATATTGTGCAAAGGATTTTCTTCTGGGCTCTGCTGATGATGATGACTACTAAACATAACTTTTGCATTCATGTTTTTCAAAAAGTTTTTTAGTCTTAAGCATTAATTCATCTGTTTCAAAGTATACACATGAATAGCACTAATAGCACAATTACTAATCACAGTTCTTTTGCTAATGATGGCTCAGTAAATAGCATATCAGTATTTTGTCCTATCTTTGTATTTGTATGCCCCTCCTGAGAGTAAGCAAAATAGAAACTTAATAATAAAAACTGAGTCAGAAAGCCGAGTGGCTGGGACACATCATGAGAGAAGAAGGACCAATTAAACAGTGCTAGTAGGTAGAATAGGTTGAAAGTTAAAAAAAGAGAGCATGAAAAAAGTAAAAATGAAAGTTGATCTAAAATAAAGTAGAATCTGACAGTAAATAAAAATTTAGATGCAAATTGAAGAGAATGGAAAGAAAAAAGATTCAAAATATCTGTTTCTTCATGGCACATGATTGTGATTGTGGATCACATTTTTGTATTTTTACTTAAATTTACCTTTGGACATTTTGCTTTTATATTTTGTAATAATAGTGTTCCTACTGACATTGCTAATTAAATTTTGAGACTCCCTTTATTATTTTACTTTATAAAAGAAATTTTCAAATGCAGAGATTCTCTGATAAAAGTGTTAATTGTATTCGTGTAATTATGTCCAGAAGTTAAACTTCAATTTACCTGACTGTGCGGAGGATGTAATTTTATTTGTTGCTTTAATTCTATACATATATTCTTGTACAGAAAATCACTACGTGCATTGACATGTATTGTGTCGTCAATTAAAAAAAACTTTTTTTGAGGTTTTGGTAAGAAACATGTTTTATTGCATTAATATATTTACAACCATTATTATGATAATTTATCAGATCTTTTGATGTATGCAACATCAGATATACAGAAAAGTAGTCTTTTTCTAAAGATAATGCTTGGCAATTGTTTCAGTAAAATATTCTTTTATTGTTAAATTCCTTCAAAACAGTACAATTTAATTACTAATTTTATTTTTCAGTCTTTTCTGTGCTGAGAAGTTATAAAATTCTTCACACTGAATTTTAGTCTATTTACAAATTATCTCATCAATCTATATAGTTAATCTATAAGATCTATATAATTAAAAACTATATAGTTTCGATCTATATAGTTAAAACAGTATAAATTTTATCTTGCACATGATTACAGTTATAACATCAGTTACTAGCTCTAATGATATTATGTATTGCAATATAAATATTAACTAAAGACATAGTATAAGTTGAATCTATGTTAATAAATTAAATATTATTTAGATTTAGACTAGCAACTTTTCTGGATGGATCATTTTATAAACATAATTCTATTACTGACCTTTCTAGTGTCCATTTTTTATTTTAAAGCCAATTTATTTCAGTTTAGTTAATTTCAAGCATCAATGTGGTATCAATTATTGGTGTTATATGTTAAATATTAAAATATCAATATTGTAGCAGAAAAAATGTATATATTTGATCGTAAGGAAGAAATTAATGGAGCATACTTATCTCTTATTTATTAGATATTGTATTTTACCTCTAGACTGATTGAATTTATAAAAGGGTTTTAGTTTTGAAAAGGGTTTTTCTTTTTTTGAGAAGAGAAATAGAAATAATAACAATATAAATAGCACATAGGAAGTATTTAAGATAAGCCAGTAACTTTTTGTTACTGCAACTGAGAATTGAAGTTTTTAAAAGGTTTTATTGGCGGATTTCATAACAACGGAGAATAAAATCAAAAAATCTGTTAAGAAGTTTGACTGTTTGATGGTATAAATGTGGAATTATTTTCTTGAAGCGGTTAAATAACTAATATTTATTTGTAATTCACTTTATAAAATATAGTGTTTTTAAAAATGAATGCATCCTGTGTAATCTAGTCATATTGTTTTTATTCATGTATTATTCATGTTTTACAGCAATTCTTACTACTGTAAGTATTTCTGAAGGAATCTGATAAATATATTTGTTACACTGACTGTTAATGATCTATAATAATATATAAATTTTTAAATTATAATTCATTTAAGTAAGCATAATGATCAATTTTTATTAAAGATTTTAAAAGTATACAAGAAATAACTTCTTATTACAATATTGTTTTTAAATAATGGTCATAAAATTTATTATTCTGAGAAAAAATAAAAAAAAAACAAAAGGCAAAATATCTTCCCTGATATGAAACCATGAAATTTGCTTGTAAGATTACTGTGATATTAACCTCAAAACAGGTTATTACTGCCGAGTAACCTAATTCCGGCATGTATTTTATTATTTATATATTCATCCAGTTACTCCTTATTTCTCTCTATACATACATATTTTTTATATTTTTATTATGTCATATTTAATTATATTTTGAATAAAAAAGTAATGCAGTCGTTAATTTTGGTTTTTTTCTTGTTAGTTTTGGTAATGGAGTAATTTATCTGGTTAAATTTAGTTTTAGTTTAACTAAGTGAAATGAATTAAACTACCTTAGCTTAATAAATTGTAGTTTAACTTTTGTCTCTAAAAAAAAGGAGAAAAATATTTTGTAATAAATATTTAATGAATTTGAAGAAATACAGGGATTTGGGTCTTCATAAAAGAATAAAAACAGGGATCTCAAATCTGTACTGACCAAAGAATAATATATATTGAACTATATTTATTAAAAATTAGAAGAAAAAATGTTTACAGGAGCAAATATATATGTTAAAAAATTATGAATGATTATACAAAAGTTAAATAAGAGTGATTTGTATTAATAGTTTGTATTTTTTTTTTTATAAATGTATTAAGTTGCACATATAGTGAAAAGAAGAAAGACAAAAAAAATTCTAGTATCAATGGCCTGGAACCACCATCTATGGCATAAAAATAATGAAAACCATATTGTGTTTTGGAAGTATGGCAGAGAGGTCACCTTAATTTTTTTTTTTTAAATTAATATTAGACAGTCATTAATATTAGAAGATGAATAAAAAATGATTGCACTATCTGGATCATTAAATATGAAGGTGTGTCTCTTTATTAAAAAAATTATAATACATTTTTAAAAAAATAATAAAGCATGGAAATAAAATTCATTGACTTCATCATTTTTATTATCTGAACAGTTTTTACACTTTACATTCTGAGTGAAATTTTATTCTGTAAACAAACCAAATAAACATTCAACTTTTTACCATCAATTGCATTTTTTTTTTCTTTTGTGAATGTATAACATCAGCCTATATAAATTACACTTGCTACAGCATCATGTCTGTTATAATACTCAGTGAGCTAGAGGCGAGTGTCTCTTAATTAACTCATTAGTAAAGCAAATCAGAATGTAATAAAATTAAAATGAAATTCATTTGTAAATGTCATACAAATAAATACAGAAAAGTTTTTACTAGTTGGTAGATCAGTGTTTTCAAAAATTATAGAAACTTGATTTGCTACACATTTCTACACAAGTGACAGAGAGTTAATAACAATATGTAATAATTTTTTTTTTAATTTTATTTGCTCTATGATTAAAAATCAATTGACAAATAAATGATTAAAAAGGTTGAATAAGTGAAGTACCTTTTGTACAAAACTACTTTTGGTAAAAATTTAACTTCATTTTGTATTATATACTACATATAGTAAAAATAATATCAGATATTTCATTACATTGTAATGAAATATTACAGTTTTTATTTTTAGAATTGATTCCACCAAGTTTTTTATACACTTCAGCCATTAATTAAGCCTGTACTTGCTAGATATATTTGTGAAATCAACAATAATATATGAGTATTACTTTATTTAAACATAAAAATATATGTAATTTATGTATATTTATATGTAATATAATAATAAATTATTTTAAAATTCATTTATATAGACTTACCAAGAGGTGGACAATGGTCATATTTTGGACAACATTGTCCAGGAATAAAATTTGGTTCACAATCATCTCTTTGGTAACATGTAATTGAAGTACACATCACTTCACCTCCTTTGCAATAACATACTTGGCATGGCTGTTCAGGTATTTTAATTTTTTCTCCATTGTTATATGTTTGACCATTGTATTCGCATTCTGTAAATTAATTTATTATCAATAGTTCCTAAATATTTGTTAAAAAAATTATATCTGAGTTACCTGATAGCTTACTTGTAATAACTAAGAAGCATATGAGAGTTTAAAAGTAAGAATTTTTATACATACTTTTTTTAATAGTTTAATTACAATTTGTGTTTTTATCACCATAAAATTAAGTCCCTTTTGTAAAGGATTTGTTGATCCCTTTATGAAACTTAGATTAGCAAGTTACATCGATGTAAAACAAAGTCATTTTTGTTTTGATTTCAGAAACTGCCCGAGTCATAAGTATTTAAATAACATGATATTTTCAGCAAATGACAAAATCATTATTTTTTATTAATTGTTTTATTACTTAAGTTACTCTCTTAATGTTTATTCACTTAAGAAGCAACTGATATTTAATTATACTGATAAAACTACTCCAAATTTATTAAAAAATTAAAGTTTGACATTAGTATTTCTTACTTTTAACTCAGCATTAAAATTATAAAATTTATTAATTGCAAAAAATTTATTTCTATTCTTTATTTGCTTTCGTGACTAAGATCATGATACACTAAGCTTCATGTTTGATAATGATGCTTAGGATTTAGTTGCTTTAACAGCTTACAGCCACAATAGCTTTTAAAGTTTTTTTTTAAAACGTATTAAATATATTCGGTTCCATTCGCCATGATGGAAGAATTTCAACCTGTATCACTTTATAAGATAGAAACTTGTTGATTTAATACAGGAAAACATGATAATCCGTAATGACATTTATAACAATTTGTTATTATATCTTGTCTTCTATGATTATAGAAGAGAATCATCATAGATCCATTTTTATAGTAAGAATGAAAATTCTGTATGAGTTGTGGTTGTTGAGCAGTGTATTCCTCATTAAGGAAATTTCAGAAAGTTGTGTGTGCAACCTATGCTACAAGAACTTATAGCTGATCAGCAGTCAGTTTTCCCTAATCTTCTAGGGTGACATGAGCTTTAGCCTTCCTAAACTGAGTATTGGTTTGACTCAAACCATCTGTGCAGACAAAACCTTTTTCAGTTGATTAGTTGATTTTCAATATTGAACCATAGGGCTAGGGATCACCATAGCTTGTATATGAATCTTTGAAGCATACCCCTTCCAAACTTAGTATATTTTCATATATAGATCTTTCCTTATTTGAGGTTTTCCAATTGTACAGTCATGTTTCCAAATCAGGGGCTTTGACACCTCCTTCAAAGAAGAATAGGATAAAGTTATAGAATTGAAATTGGCTTCAACATCATTCAAAACACACAATGCTTTGCACTTTGATTTGCCACTTCGCCCTTCTTTTATAACTTTGCATGAGAATACCTGGATGATAACTTTCTGCATTCCTTCTAATTTCCACATGGCATAACTACATTAGCCAATGAATATTTTTTATACTTATAATTATACATTCTTGTGGCTCTATGCTAGGCATTTTGTAAATTTTTAATGAAGCCTCTGTTCTGATTTATTAGTACATATTGTCATCATCCAGTATATGTTTTAAAAGATTCCTGTACAGGCCATTTTTAGATTGTCTGGAGATATTCCCCAAAGAGTATTAACATAGCTGCTTTTGACAGTAAGTAATTTATTAGCAAGCAGAATGCCACAAGGTATTCATACCTATTAATTGTGATCCCTTTATTCTTAATACTATTCTTGCAGGAATTTATTTTTGTCATGTCTAATAGAAAAAAACATTTTTCTTTTAAATATGAATGTATTTTAACTTTGTCAATTCAATTAGCTCTCCAAGATAGTCAAACATTGCTGGTATTTGCATCTGTAAATGCGAGTCATGAGTTGCTGTACACTAGAACACAAAGATCCATAAAACTTTGGATGTTCTCAAGGAATATGAGCTCTATAAATTCACTGAAAGAGATTCCAGAATGAATGAATAATATAATGAATGCTTCATTATATTAACAAAAAACTATATTTTGTTGTAAAATAATAATTAAATTTTACCACATCTATAATCAGGACAACATTGATTTGAACGTTGGATTGTTCGACATCCTGGATTAATCGGGCAAGGCATCATACTGCAAAATACTTTTGGTGGCCTACATGTGCATGATTCACATGGTCCAGGGCTGGGTACACTCTCACCTGCATGGTAGACTCCTTGATCTGTTATGCATTCTCCATAATCTAAAACATTTAAAGTATATTTTAAATTAAAGTTAAATAATCATACTTCTTTATATAATTATACTTAATTTATTTGTCTAATTAATTTTTTTATTAGCATTTGTTTCTTCAGATTAAAAATATTAACTTGCTGACTGTATTAAAAAATATTGACTTGCTGACTATATTAAAAAATATTGACTTGCTGACTGTATTAAAAAATATTGACTTGCTGACTGTATTAAAAATATTGACTTGCTGACTGACTGATTTTGATTATAATTTAGTAAGAACAAATCACTGCATTACATCAAACCATTGGAAACCATTGGAAGATCAAATTCATTGGAAACCTTTTCATTTCAATAAATGGTTAGCCAGCAGATTTGTTGAAGCTAGTCATATGAAATTTTTAATAAAACTTTTGAAAAAAAATTTTGTAATTAGTAAATGATTTTGTTTTATGTGTTATGTATTTCTAATAATAGTATTATTAGAGACAGAGTTTTGATATTATGCTGCAACATTTTCTAGGGTAAAACAGATGATGATTGTTCTGAAACTGGCCATTTACTTTTCTGTAAATGTTCTCTGGTTATAAATGTAGCCAAATTAATGTAGAGTAAAAATAAACTAAATATTTTGTTTTAAATCTTGTTAAAATGGAATAATAAAGAAACCAATTATAATTAAAATTTGAACAATTAATTGTAAAAAAAAAAACTGCTGGATTATTAATACTAACTTTGTTAATGTAGAACCTTGATTATCTACAATCTACATCATAATCTTAAGGTTATTCAAGAACTGACTGATTGATCTCATCAAAGTCCATATTGAGTTTCTTCTGTATATTTTTATACAATTTTAATAATAAGAATGTTTGTTTTTTTCAACTTACGTTTTATATTACACATACATATGTATAAGTACTTTTTTCTTAAAACTACTGAATTATACAGCATGTTCAAAAAGTAACTATAAACTCTATAAACACCACTGAATTTTGAGGGGTTATATTTGTGTACTGCAAGTAATATTTTCTATGCTGGCCTCCATGGCGTGAGTGATAGCGTCTCGGCCTTTCATCTGCACCTTCGAATCCCTCGGGCCTCGGGTTCGAATCCCAATCAGGCATGAAAAAAAAAAGTGATATTTTCTGCAAAGGTGGTAATCTCGCATTGTGTGCAATTTGCTTCCGCTAGCCAACCAAGCTGGTGACTTTGAGAGGACTTAAGCTCACCAGATTTTTCTTCTGAAGGGCTATGTAGAAACTAATACTTATGATTTCACCAAGAATATTTGACATGTACAACCTGTAAGAATGTTCGAGAACAAAAAGTAACTTATGCAGATATGTCTGGATATTCATGGGGGCCATTTCCAACAAACTGTTATAAAATAAGTCGATGTTACTTATTATTGTACTAGCACATGACGGTGTGTATAGTTACTTTTTAAATGGACTGTATCATATAAGAAGATCAAATAAGTACCAAAATGTCATACTATTATAGGATTGCAATTAGAAGGTGTTTTATGGAATTTAGAAAGTAATAAATTTAATTTTCTTTTTACATAGTAACAAAACGTTTTGGTTTATAAGAAATTTATTTTTTACTTGGAACCAATTCATATTTCATCTGCTTTCATTTTGTGGATATACTGAATTCCATAACACATTTTATAAAAAAGTCTAAAATTATTGTCTACTTCATTTCATTCAGAAGTTATTAATTTCACAATTGTTAAAAAAGTATATTCTAGGTTGAATTTAATTAATTAAATAAATCAGTGAGAATAAAAAAATGCTGATTAACTTTTGGCAGGAAGGAATTTCTTGTAACTTACACAATACCTCAGAATACTTTATGTACTTAAAAACTACATCAGAAATAAAAGGTGCATCATGACTAACTGCTGACTGAGTTGCTATAAATAAAATAATTCTTAGTGGGTTTCTGCAATTTACTGAAATAAGATTAATAGTTTATTAGACATAATGTCATATTATTCAGGTTATCTGTAACAAATTAAATATCAAACAGCTCGGAGAGCTTTCATTTCTAATATTATAGAACTTCCATGTAATTGATGAGAGCTTTCAATCTATGTACAAATGGAAAGACTAGTATCTGGCCAAAGAATGAATAGAGATTATTCTACTCATGAAGGGTGTTTTATAAGATTTAACTTTTTCAACATTTTCTAGAACAATATATAAGTGTAACCCTAGTAAAAAATCTTTCATTGCTTGATGGATTCAAGTAAATGATTGTAATTATATATTTGGAGGTGGAACTCCTCATGAAACCCGTGAAAATCTGTATCAGAATGACAACTAAACTACTTTTCAACTGACTCATAAAACAATAAAAAGGACAAGACTTTTTTTAAGGGTTCCATTCCCTAATGATTCATAAATAAAATTTCTTCCCTCCAAATAATAACTGAAATAAATTGGAATTCATAATTTTTCTTTTATGGATGTTCTGAATGTTGAAAATTTGAATTATTCAGTTTGTCAGTTTAAGATCTATATTTACTTTTTTTTTGGGGGGGGGGGGTTGAAGGTTTAAAAAAGAGTTGTTTTTTTTTACTGAGGTGCCTAAGACTTAAGCAAAACTATAAACAAAACTGCAGTTGTCTATGACCAGGCATTAAGAAGAGATGTAATAAATGAGTAAATAAGTGAGGGTATTATATAATACATACTGTTATTATATTTGTACTTTTTTTCATAATTTATTATCTTCACATACCTAAATCCCTATTGTATCATTTAATATTAAATCTAATTTACAGACTGAATCTGATCTAAATCCCATACAACACAAAGTACCAGAAAAATGTTCTAAACAAACAAAACCTCGTGTATGATGCTTTGAACATAAATAAATAAACTTTATTCTGATCGGTATATAATAATACATTATATAGATCATATCAGAAATGGGTAGATATGCTACTACATGAATAAAGAAAAAACTGCCCCAGCATTTACTGGGATGGATTAAGAGAAACCTTGGTAAAAACCTTGATCAGAACAGCAATACAATATATGTAATTATGAAATAAAAAAAATTTATAAGATTAAAAATTCATATTAATTATTTAAAGTAAAAAAACTTAAATACCATTAAGAGGTGTACATTAAGATACTATATATAAATAAATAATTACAAAATATTCCACAGTTGAGAAGGCAGTAATGAAAATTATTTCATTGCAGATTTATGTATATTTTTTTTTAAATAGTGAAGAGTTAAATTTTTTGTAATAGAAAAATTAAATAAGGTTATTTGTGTGGAAGTCTTAACAGGGATATTTATTTTTCTGTTAAAAATATTTATTTCATTGTAAATTTTTGATAGTTAAACAGTGTTAAAATGGTTTTTTTTTGGAATTGAAATATTCTTTTTTTAATAAAATGTTTGATATATACTAAAATAATTTTTTTTTTTTTTCAATTTATTAGCAATTATTATTATTATATTATATTATATATTATTATTATTATTCAATTTATTAAAAAGATATTAAACCATCTATATAAAAATTCAAGGATATTTATTTCCTATGAAAAGTTACAATTTTCATTGAAAATATGTAAAAAAGCAAAAATTCATTATAAAAGATTTTTATAAAAATGCAGGTTTTTCAAGGGAAATACTTCATTATATAAAATAATTTTTTTTTTATTTTACTATTACAGAAAGTGTATTTGTATTATTAATTTTTTTACTTTATTATAATTTAAAATTACTTTATTTTATTTGGATGAAATAATAAAGAAAGACTGTTAAAAATTAATAATTTCATCCTAAATATTTGATGTATGAAGTTATTTTTGAAAATTGTTTCAATGGAAGTGTGAATTTTTCTAGAATGAGGAGATTTTGTTTAGTGAAAGGGAAATTTTTATTGGATTTATTACTGCAGAAAATGTGTTTAATGAATTGAGTAGTGGCTTAAAGATGTTTTTTTTTTTTTTTAAATTAAACTATATATATTATTTAAAATTCAGTTAAGTAAATAATAGGATACTTATCCTGAGAATTTGCAATCTAAGAATTAGTTCACCAAATAATTCATAACATGATCTACTTAATGTATTGAACTAACAAACTGATCTATTTAATGTTCTGAAGTATTTATATATAGTCTTAATATATTTTTCTGTGAATCAGTTTTAATTATAAATATTTTCTTTACTGTCCATTTCATTATTTTTTTTTTTAATTTTAATATTCAGACTTTCTTTAAATTTTAAATGGGTATGATTATTAGTGTAATTAATTAAGTGCGGCATTAAAGATATTTCTATATTCATAGCACTTCAACAAAATTCAATTAGAATTGTGAATGTTGTACATTTAAAAAAAAATATCTATTGCCTTATTGCCTACCTACCACTTTGCCATTTAAAAGTTGTGAAACCTACATCCTCATCTATAATTTTATTTATTTATTCTTTAAAAATATTTTAAAACATGAATATTTCATAACTAATTTTTAACATCTTCTACAGCAGGGTAACTAGACTAAGAGAATAAAAGTTGCTGTTCTTTGCACTACTGCATTTCCATTCTTATGTTTTTGTTATTATTTTATGATCCATTCGCTGTTGCACATCAAAACATCTATGGAAGACTTGAATGTAGTATTTTTAAAACAAGCAGATAATTAAGTATTTAATAATTTAAAAGCATTTTAAAAATTAAAACATTATACTTAAAATGGTCCAAATAATATGTATGTATTTTGAAGAGCAAATAATAAACACTTACATAATTTACCTCCACCAGGATAATTCTGACTTGTTGAATTTGAATCCGTGTTGATATTGCGTTTTTGCCATTCCGCACGATGGATAGGTCCTGTAACCAAATCAAATTTTGATTAGAATTTTTTATGGTTACCTTATAATAAAATTGTTATTATGTATAATTTCAGTGCGAGTGCTAAATTTATTTATTAATCTGGACTCAACAAAATTATGTATAGTTTATTTATATAATGGCGTAGACATTCTACCTAAGAATAAAGAGCATCTTGTGTTAGAATTACTAGAAAAACTAAAACTAAAATACTTTCATGTTGCCTGTAACACTTTATGTTGCTTTTATCAACAATGTTATTTATCAGTAGCTGAGCTTCTCTAAATTAGACCTACGGTTAACAACTTCACTCTGTTCATAATATGCTTTGTAATGATCATTATTTTCAGAAAGAGAAATTATAATTAGTACCGCTTGTAACACAACCTTAAATGCAACACATTAATACCTTATTTGTAACACAGCCATTACAAGATTACTGAGATAGATGATGGTGTTTGTAGTACAAAAAGTAAACTTTTATATAATGGTATTACCTTTATCCATGGGATTAACTTTTAATGGCATTAAAATATTTTTATTTTTACCAGAGTTTTGTGTGCATGAGAAATTTCCTCTATATTATATCAAATGTGTTATTATAAAAAATAACATCATTTATAGTAAATAGATGTTGTTTGTGGTTAAGCTATACACTGAATTTACAAATTCTAACTAACTGAAGATTATAATCCTCATTTCTTCATGCTTTAAAAAAGCAACATATAGCGTTGTGGTTTATAGATTTAAAAAATTATTATACTACATAACACAGTCATCTTATACCTCAAGTATGACCAAATTACTGTTATATTTGTCAAGTATGACCGATTAGATGACATGCTGCCTAGTTACAAACGTGTTTGTTTAGTTGCTTGTTTGTAGCGATCGAGTAATCCAAACAAGTTTTTACATTTTCTGAAAAATGGATAAAATTGAAGTTCGAACTGATATAAAATACTTTCTTTTTTTTAATTTAATACCAACGGACTTTTGGATTCTTCCACTCGATTTTTATGGTAAAAATTGGGGTGTTACATTTAAATGAGGTCGTACATTTATTCAAAATTATTAACCTTCGGAAAACCCAAAAACCGCTAGGACCGACAAAAGTCACAAAGTTCCACAATCCCGTATTATTATATTATCGCCAAAAAAAACATAAGCGAGCTTGCTGACATCGCAAATATCTTGGGAAGATCGTGTCCTGTATATTTTATACGATGTTTTGGGTATGAGAAAGCTTTCCGCTGGTTGGTTCCCACTTTTCTTAACAGTCGACCAATCGATTAAATACCTACCGAAGACTTATTTACTAGTCGTTCCACTGAGTTTCTTCAATTGTTTATAACAGTAGATGAAATATTGAATAATTATTATAAGCCAGAACTAAAAACAGCAATCCAATAAGCGGGTGGGAACAGATGAAAGTGAGCCAAAGAAAGCGAACTCTGTTGCATCTACAAGAAAAGTCGCGGCTACGGTTTTTATTTTGGGATTCTCGTGGTGCGATATTCATACCTTACCTAGAAAAAAAGAGGACCATCAACGAGAAGTGTTACCCTTCACTACTGGACGGATTGAATGTTGCCATTCAGACTAAACGTCCACATTTGGTTAAAAAGTATTTGCTCTTTGCACTATGTATGTGCTCCTAATACGGCTGCATTACGAGAACGTGAATATGGTTGCCGCTGAAAACCTTGATGAAAAACTTGTGAAGTGCTTCCACATGCGTCATAATGGAATTTAGATCCCAGCGACTACTCTTCTTCCTAAATATGGAGAAATGGCTTGCTAGATGAATATTTAACCCAAGTACAAGCTCTCTGTAAGCTTCTGTGGTAAGATAATTCATAAAAAAAAGAAAAAAAAATAAAATAAATTTTGAGGTCAAATTTAACAACCGCTTATTTTGCAGAGTTGGACAGATCGCTTTATACTGAGTGTATTAAAAAGATCGGAAATCAAAATATATTGTATACATCTAAATATATCGAATTTGTATTCGATATATTTGGCTGCTTTGAAAAATAAAAAAAAAATTTGTGTTTTCTTCGTCAGGCCAACTTTCCAGACGGCCCTCGTACATATAATTTTGTATATATATATGTATATATATATATACAGAGTGTATCAGAACTGCACGGCAATCTCTCGGAAACGGATTCTATATCTAAAAATAAGAAAAAAGTTTCCAATAAACATATGCCTGAA
>JAAAKQ030187219.1:0-12141 GCA_010016005.3 Zanna intricata | reverse complement strand
GGTCCAGCTACTCTGTATCACTGAGTACGCAAGCCCCCCCACCATCGGCAAGGTCTCATGATTCGTAGAGGGAGAGAAAGCAAATAATAGTTAAATAAAATGGACTTTTATTTAGAGCAATACAAAGCTAAATTTAACTGGAAAATGATTTTTATCAAAAATCGATTTGTTTTTCAATACTGGAGAAAATAACAGAAATTTCTGGTATTCAGAATTAATAAATTATTTGTATCACTCTTTTGTGAATTGTTAATTCTAACATATACTGATTTATTCATTCTGTTAATAGCTTTATAGGTTTCTGGCAAGAAGAACACATGCCAAGTTTAACAAAATAATTTTAAGAAGACTTTTTATGTCCAAAATAAATCGACCACCAATTTCTTTAGCTAGAATTGCTAGATTTATGAAAAAGCCTGGACGAGAGGGTCTGATTGCTGTAGTGGTTGGTACTGTTACCGATGATCTTAGAATTTGGGAGGTCCCCAAATTGACTGTAAGTATGTCAAATGAAGGTATTTTTACGGTTAATACTAATTGTTAATGTATAGATAATAATAATTGTCAATTAATATAAGTATTATACTTCAGTATGCAAACTTCAATTCTAGATATTTTTTATTTCATAACAGATTGGTTAAGGTTTTTTTATTGATGCTTTTTAAAAATTAAAATTTTTATTTAAAAAAAAAAATAGGATTTTTTACTCTGACTGCATATCAGATATAAATATTTTTTAGGAAAATATTGTCACTAAAATATGATTGGCAGCATATATATTTGTTTGCTGGCAAAAAATGAATTTACTAAAGAACATTTAAAAGAAAACATTCCTGTTTATAAATATTACTTTCACCTCAGTTTAGTTTACTTTTTTTATCTAAAGGTAAGAAGAAGAAAAAGTGCTTTAGACAATTTGTCATTAAGTGCCTTAAGTTTATAAATACACTACTAGTTGCTACATTGTTAGAACAGATATTGTACTTCCAAAATAAGTAAAAAAGTTATTTGTAACAATTCAGGTATTTTGGCTTGATGTGAAAAGCAACAAAGTTGTATCTGTATATGGAATGTTTTTAAATAAATTGCTACTTATGATATACAGAAAGTTTAATATTGTGTGTAATTGTTGTGTTATCTATTAATGAATATATTAAAATTTTTTAATTGAAAAATATTTCAGATTTGTGCTTTAAGAGTTACTGAGAAAGCAAGAGCTAGAATTCTTAAAGCAGGAGGTGAAATAATTACTTTTGATCAATTGGCATCAAATATACAGAAAGTTTAATATTGTGTGTAATTGTTGTGTTATCTATTAATGAATATATTAAAATTTTTTAATTGAAAAATATTTCAGATTTGTGCTTTAAGAGTTACTGAGAAAGCAAGAGCTAGAATTCTTAAAGCAGGAGGTGAAATAATTACTTTTGATCAATTGGCAGTCAGAGCACCAACTGGGAAGAAAACAGTTCTGATGCAAGGTTTGTTACTAGTTAAAGTATTATCATACCTTATTTATTCTTATTCTATCTTGACGTAAAGAATAATGTGGTAAAATGATTTCAAATTAGCTGGCTTGTCAGATAATTGTAAATGAGTAAGAACATGCACAATACATCACTACTCTTGTTCCAGATTTAGTGCTGGCAAACTTTATTTATAAACAGCTGTGGCATGTAAGATGTGTTACTGCTTATTGCATGTTAGAATGGATAACATTTCAATATGGATTAGTGCACGATTGTGTATATCTATTATTTAGACAATTAGAAATATTTCATAATGATTATAAAATTTTATTTCTTTTTCAAGTTTAATATGTTATTATTAACTTTTTTTTGCATCTACATTTTATGTGATTAATATAAAAAATATTGATAAATTAATCAATTATAATATTAAATAAAAAATATGGTCTTCATAATAAAATACTTGATAGAGTCTGATATTATATATACGAGATGTGATCAAAATATACAGTGTATGAATTTTTATAGCAGCAGTTACTTACGCTGCATCTATTTCAACTACTATGTCTCATACCCTCATGTGTTGAGACAGACAGTGAAAAGTTTGAACACGTTCCAGCTTGTCAGTCTGCTTCTATAGCCGCTACAGTGAATGTTATGATTTGTTAGAGATTATCTATATTTCAGTGCAAGAATTTTGTTTCTCAATTTTATTATATTGCTTCCCAACTTATATTTTCAACTGGAATTGTTTAAAATGATACTTTCAGTCTGTAATCATTAATTATAAACACAAGTAGAAGTATTAGCATATAGTATTTAAGTATAGATTTAAACTTTATTTCAATTTTTAAACGATCATTAATAGAATGAAGTTTATATCTAGAATTTTATACTTTTATAGATATCTAGATATCTGAATTTTATACATTTTTTTTGTAAATTTGTTTTTTAGCATCTACTTTTGAATGAAAATATAATAATAAAAATTTTATAGTAATAAATTTACTTGACCAAATTTATATTTAATAGAACAAAGCAATACTCTTAAAACATTCTATACTCTTTTTTTTTTTTAGGACGAAGGAAAGCTAGAGAAGCTGAAAGGCATTTTGGACCTGCACCAGGTGTCCCACACAGCCATACTAAACCTTACGTACGTTCCAAGGGACGTAAATTTGAACGTGCTCGTGGTCGTAGGCGCAGTTGTGGATATAAAAAATAGATGCATTTTAATATTTGTGTATTGACTTTGTGTTAATAAAAAAATTACACTTTTTGTTGTTTTAATTTATTATATTTTTTACATCTAAATTAGGTTTTAGTAATAATATATCGCACAAATTTTTTTTGCATTAAATTTATTGACTAGAACTTACAATCCTGAAACTGATTTGTCATATATGAGTATATATCAAAATGTAAAATGAAATCTTATTTTCAAAGGCATCATGTTATATTGCAAATAGCTAACAGCGTGAATGAATCACGTTTGCAAAATTAAATAATAATTAGATGTAACTTTGATATTCCAAAAAAATTGGTAAACGAAGTAAGTTACAGTGAGAAATGTTTTTAGCTCTTTCTGCTACAACTGTAATTATAACTTAAATTTCAGGTATCAGATATGATTAAAACTAATTTTACGCTGTACAGTGTTACTGGATTTGTTTTGAAATTTTAACATTGATAAAATTAGTTTACTGATACACTGGACCTCCCAAGAAGAAACTCAAACTGGATATTCAGAAGGAAAATTTATATTTACCCTTGCTCATCCTGTAGCTTTACAGTACTAGCAATAAAGTAGTAGAAAGGTTGTCAACTTTTTTTTTTATACATCTGCACTTCACTTTTTTTTATTGTAGTAGTCATTCTAAAAATTAACAGTATAGTAAGAGTAAAGATTAACAGTATTTTAGTAGAGACAGTATATCATTGGAATAAAATTAGCTATAGAGGAAAAAGTTAAAATGTTCTAATCTTAATTTTAATGCCAGAATAATAACCACATAATAATACTTAGAAAATAAAATGACAGGTTTGTTTTTAAAAAAAAAGTATACAGATTACATAAAATTATACACAGATTATACAAAATCACACTTTATATAATTTGCCTTTATTTTCTTAGGGTTGTAATCACAAAAAAATAATTATATGGTTATATGTTTTTAATTACAGAGTTTATTTGCATAATGAACTTGCTTTATTTTACAATATCGTGTAACCCCTTTTAAATATTATATAATCATGATATGCTTGTTAAAAATAGTAATTTATTTTACTATTAAAGCGTTTTTATTCATCAGTTCATGGAAATTATTTATTTTAAAAACTGATAGTGAATAATGGTGCTATTTCGCATGTTTGGCTGATTGAGTTATAAATCGCACACTAGGCATGCAACATGTTATTCTTACATGATAAATCTGCTTTCCCACGTTGCACTATTTTTAAGTTTAAGTTAATTTTTGTTTTATTATTGTTATGGATGTCATTATAATATATAAATGCCGTTTATAAATGTTCAAATTTGTTTGTCAATGAACAAAATTTACTGTTCACTGTTTTTTCTCATAATTTATCTATTCATGAAGAAATGGTGCCATATTTTGGTAGGTATTAAGCAAAATTGTTTATCAAGG
Organism: Zanna intricata; assembly: GCA_010016005.3. Classification (NCBI taxonomy): domain Eukaryota; kingdom Metazoa; phylum Arthropoda; class Insecta; order Hemiptera; family Fulgoridae; genus Zanna; species Zanna intricata. The sequence continues at coordinate 8,024 of JAAAKQ030187219.1, read as the reverse complement.
AGAAAACCAGTTAGATTTGGATTTAAGTTGTGGTTTTTGTATAATTCAGATTGTTATTTGTACCTATTTATTCCATGCAAAGATTCAGACAAAGAAACATTTGAATATCATAATTGGACACAAGCAGCACTAGGTTTTTAAATATACCAGTCCTAATGCACTTAGAATTTTTCTTTTCTACATGTGATAATTAAGTTGTGAACGATAAAGGATATTTTGTGACTGGCACAGTCAGAAAATTCATAATTGCCCATTGAAAAAACAAATTTTGTAGTTGCTTGATGGAATAATGTAATAATGACAGTTGCCAATAACCCACAATGGCATATATATTATGGAAATGTGAGAGCAAACTTAAAAATTTTAAATCAATGAAAATCCATCATTATTTACTTAATCTGCAGAAATTAACTGTAACATATATTTAATAAAAGGTTAGATATTTTTTAAAAATTACGATTTGGGCTATACATTATGTTTTTATTATTATTTCATGGGTACATGTAACTGTATTAAAATTAAACTTCAAGCCTCTAAATTCTTAAAATCTTTGGTTAACTAACTTGTGTATCATTGGGCAAGGAAAGAAATTTTTCATTGTAGTAAAAACGTAACTTAAATTTAAAGCTTTTTAGAAAAAAATTTTTATCATTAAACTAATTGTCATATGATAATTTCTCCAGGCACTATAAACCTACATAAGAGAAGGCTCACATTTGAATAAATCTGTTCTGGGAGTTTCCACAAATCTATGTATTCTATTTTTTGTGATTAGTCCAAATTTCTTTTTAAAGTATGTTTATTGGCAATTCATCATCTTCTGTGATTATTAAATGTAAAATCTTACGAATAAGATCTCTGGAATGGGACTACTCAAAAGGCAAAAATATTACAAAATAAACTCCATATCATATCATTCAAGTTAGAATGCATAAAAATTTAAGTTTAGATTATTTTAAAAGAACAAAAATAAATTGATAAGGGTAGTTGTTATAATCGCTATGGAGGTTAGGTAGAAGTGAAGGCACACTTTAATTAATCAGGAGATAATAAAATAATTAACCTAGAATCAAACAAAAGAAATGCAGGAATAGAAACAGTTTCTTCCTTGATGGTGAAGTGGAAAAATCTGTCTTATCCTAGAACGTTCCAGGTTGAATCCCAGTAAGGCAATCCGTTTCTGTCAGTTAAAAAATTTCCTATCATTGCAAAATTTAATTGGAAATCAATTTGTTAACAAAAGAAGTAAACAGTGAGAAAAAGTTAAAACAACAGGACTGCTACCATAAGCAATGTTAAGAAAATTTTGGTCAGGGTAGATTTGGAGATTTGCTAAATCGTCAATACTATAGTTATAGACTCATTCAAACCTTTTCACCAAGATAGATAGATGATTTATTTAGTTATGTAAAAGATTAATAATGTTGGGAATGCAAAGATGAAATAATCAAGGATTATAGACTAAATGAAGGAGTATCCCATCCAGAATTTATACCAAGAATAAACTAATATTTCCAACATTCTTTTTTAAAACCATAAACATATGCATGAGACTAGAACAATGATACTTAAACTTTTTAGCACCACAATCCCCAAAAATGTATAATGAATATTTTACGACCCCCTCCTCCAAACCCTACCAAATGAAACCTAGTTAAAACTGTTTAGCCGTGTTAATAGCAATTAACATGCATGAATGAAATGTACAGGCAAGAGCTGGTTCAGATTTACAGTTACCAACTTGGGTACATTGCCCCTTGTAATTTGATCTGCGAGAATTCACTGTGAGAATGGAGTGATAAACGTGAATGTGATACATTTCAACACATGCTCTCAGCAATGTAAAAGAAGGGAAGGAGGGATTGAAGAACATAAGTCTAGTCTCAAGTGCATCTGGTGCCTTTAAGTTTTTAAAAGCATAGTTTTACTGAAAAAGTAACAGGTTTTGGCTTTTTAGTTAGTAGTCAAAGGGTCAATTAGATTCTTATCCAAAAGGATAAATTTATGAAAAAACAAAGTAAACCATTTACATCCATTAAATTGACTGGTAAAATGACATTCTGACCCCAAAGGAGAAGATACTGCCATATGACGATTCTGACTGCCATGTCACCCCTTCGGTACTCAGCTCTTTTGGGACTGCACCTACAGACTGAATAACATCTCTCGGTTAACAGCTTGGCCCTCCATCAAAATGCCACCAATATATATGCCGTGAACAACATTTAACATTGTTGTAAGAATTACTATCAATAAACCAAAAACAAACGAACAGAACTGAGTACAAATAAAATATATAAATTTTGAGCTGTAACACTACTATCAATGAACATCACAAAATAACCGAACCAAAACGTAATAATGCAGTGCCTATCTTTGTAACAAGAGGACGCCCAAGCAGTCCCTAACCACCAGGATAACTTAAACTCACCAGCCTACATGCTTTCGGCAACTCGCTGAAGAACCAAACATTTCATTAAGTTCTCTACAATTGACCATTCGGACTGGCTTCCACAGTTAACATTTAAATCTAAAGTAAACCTAATATTCCCTACCTGTCTCACTACCTCTAATCGTCATTCATCATATTGATGATAGACATATAAAACATGAAAGGCATCATCTAATCACACTACAGAAGCAGAACAAAATGGGGCAACCTATCCCTAAAAATAACATGGCTCAAAACAACTGAATTGCATACTTCTTAGAGGCGCCCAGCACACTTTTCATATTAGGGAAATAACCTTATGTGTAACACTCATCAGCTGTCTCTTCCCACTGAACCTGTTACTATAATTGAAATCCATTATTCTCAATCTCTCTAATTCTAGCCGAAGTTAGTTGACCCAATTTCTTTGCGAAATAGCATTGTTGATGTTCAAGTGCAAGAACATCAATAGACTTACTCCAGCAATCACTAGGACAGCCTCATGAGATAATATATGGTAACATCTGTCACCATTAACAACAAAAGGTGCTGGGGGGCCCTCAACAAAATGACCCAATAAGTTTTAAATTTTAGCCTGTCTGCTCAAGCAGGTGCTGCATACAACATATTTGTCTCACATTCACCCTAACAGAAGATACTCGCTTGTCTCAAAATTCAGATCCTAACATGAATCACCTCAAAGAAGGCACAAATGTCATTCTTTGTGACATCCTGTAAATGCTCCTTAAAACAAAAATTTTCATCAAGGAACACCCCGAAGTCTTCTGAATTGAACATATCGATTTGATGGCCTGACACTGAATCATGGACCCGCTGCATCACAACCAAACACGGCCCTGTAGCAGCTTCAGCTTGGTTTTATCTGGGCTGTTGACAGCCCCACAGCTGAAGCATTCTGCATGTTCAAGAGGCATGGAATTCAACCTCATTCTGCAAACATCCTTCACCAGCAACAGCCCATCATCGGGGTAAGCGACTGCCGGGTAACATCAGCTGCATCAAAGAATCAAACTCCACAACCCACAGTAAGGGGCCCAGCACACTACTTTGGAGACTACTTTTTTTCTTTTTTTTTTTTTTAGGGACCATTATTAGGTATTACTTCAAAGAATGAGATAGATTTGTAGCATGTGAAAATGCCATACCTGACCGAGATTCGAACCCAGGACCTCCAGATGAAAAGCCGAGATGCTAACGCTTGCGCCACGGAGGCCGGTTGGGGACAATCCTTAAACAGTGTCTTCTCCACTTCATGTTCACCATCAAAAAATAGAACGTCTCTATGCCCAAAATAGCTATGCATTTCAGTTTTGGTAATTGAAATAAAGCAGTAGGACAACACAGATTGTTAAATTTACTGGATATGTCACGGAAAATTTTTTAGACTTACCTGGAACTACTAATATTCTTGACAATGCTTATAACTCATAAAAAAGGATCTTCCCTTACTAGGATGAAAGCCAAACTGGTCCTCCATCAACCACTGCAATGTCAATCTCTCATTAATACGCAGATATAATATCTTCTTGAAGACCATACCAATAACTAAGAGACCAATATGGAGAACTAATCGTGGGATCCTTGCCGCCACTCTTAAACAACAATTTAACTATTTCCTTTTTCCAATAAATTGGAAAATAGTTTGCAAATAACATTTTGTTAAATATTTTAGTCAATATTCTCACACTAACTTTCATTGTACAAACAAGGAGCTCCATTTATTCCATCAAAGTCTGGAGCTTTACTTCTGCCAAAGCTACTGTTCGAATCCAGTACAGGCTTCTACTTTTATATGAATTTGAATACTAGAAAGTGGAAGCATTTCAATTAACCATCCATCTCAGGAATGAGACCTGAGACTGTTCGAGACTACACTTCATTTACGTTCATTCATATTCTGAAGTAACTGACTAAGAGATGTCTTATGCCAAGGTTTAAAAGATGATCCATGGTAAAGCCCATCAGAGCTAAGCATGGAAGGGATGGTTGGAGAGTGTCTGCCCTAAGGGATCAGGATGTCTACTATGTGACATATGCCAATAAAATCCATTGCTGTATTTAAATTAACATTTGGAATCACAATTTTACTTTAAAAAAAATAAATAAAAGAAACTATTATACTACATACACCTCCAATGACAGATATTTGTTGAGAGCAACTCCTAGAAAGTGGTTTATGGATAGACCACTGTTGCTAACTAAGGATATATAAATGCTGTTATTGTTTAATAATTGTAAATAACAATGAGAAATAAAGGAAACTCTATAAAAAAGAATTAGTTTATTGCAACTATTTATGTACATTGGACCAAAATTTAATTAATACTTTATCTTGATCTTGAACACCTAATGCCATTAAAAGAGCGGACGAATTTTCAGTCTGTGTCCTATATAGCAATGCAGAAATGCTGAAACAAAATATAATATTTTAATAGCAACTACATAAAAAAAAGGTATCTGAAATTAAAATTTTGTGTAGAAAATTGATCATTTTTTAATTTATTTTTTGCAGAAGTAATTTTGTACAGAAAAGAGGTATGTAAATGTCAACGATAAGATATAGGAATTATTAAAAACGTTTGTGTAAATAAAGTACTAGGAGATTACAGATTAAAAAAGCACTTTCTATGTTGGTAAAAAATATACAAGACTGTTCTTTTTTTCAACTTCCGATCAAGCATCTAAGTAAACAAGAGATAGGCAGGAACCAGGTCTGCATGTCATGCGATCACACTGCCCTCCCCACCACAATCTCTGCGATTGCTGGCTCCATTGCATCAGTCTGAGCCGAGCTATGGGTAATTGAATGATTGATTGCTCCCCCCAAGTGTGAGTTGTGAAGAGTAGTATGTTTTCTGCAAGCAGAAGAATGTAGGGCTGCTGAAATCTATTGCAGAATGAACCTAGTGTACGGTGAAAACTTTATGAGAGATAGTAGTGTACAGGAATGGTGTAGAAAAATTAAAGAAGGGCAAATGAATGTTCATAGATGGTAGGCAAGGACTATGTCTGATGCTACTGTGCACCTGGTTGAGCATGTTGATGATTTTGTTTGTAACAAATGGAGGTTTACTATAAGTGAACTTTCTGAAAAAATTTCAAGGTCTTTTCGGTGCATAATTGTAACTAAAGATCTAGGATAACAGAAACTGTTTGTGTGTTGGGTCCCAAACATGTTGGGTGATTATCACAGAACAAAACAAATGTCAGCCTTAATGTTTCTAACGTGTTACGATAATGAGGAGGAAGAGTTTTTAAAACCTATCATTATTGGTGATGGGACTTAGATCCAGTATGATGATCCAGAAACCAAACAAGTCTAAGCATTGGATGCACACTTCTTCTCCAAATAAGCTGAAAAGATTCAAACAGACATTGAGCAACAGGAAAACAATGGGTACAGTTTTTTAGGACCATAAAGATGTCTTGTTGGTGGACGTTTTTGTTGCAGAAGACAACAATAACAAAGGAAGTTTATTGTGAATTGTTAAACTGCATGCACAGAGATCCAGAACAAATGAAGAGGCATGGTTTTCATCCATGACCGCAGTGTGCCAACATGACAAAAGATCTTCTCAAACAATTCAAGTGGGAAGTTTCCAACCATTCACCATACAGTTCAAACCTAGTACCTTGCGATTTCCACCTCTTTTGAGAATTGAAGGCATGGTTGGGTGGATAACACTTCACCACCAATGAAGAACTTAAGGAGGCTTTACCTCACTGGTGGCAAACTTCTTTGAAGAGGGCATCAGAAAGCTGTTATCACAATATGACAAAAGCTTCCATTGTTTTTGTGATTATGCAGAAAAATAAGTTAGATACTACGTAACTTTTAATAATAAAATCATTTTATGTCAATGTGTCTTTTTTTTATATCCCACTGGATATTGGAAAAAAAAGAACAGCCCTTGTATTTTTCAAACACTGGGATTATTATTTAAGAAATTTCTTGAAATATATTTGCATAATAATTCTTTGTAGTTGGTTTAATGGTTCTTTTACAGTTTGTATCTATATAGGTTTGAGATATGAAACATGATCAACTTGATCTTCTGATATGAAAGACCATCCAGAATCTTTCTTTTTATATAAACTCCCTGTGTTTTCTAAAACATTTATCAATATTATCATAACTGCGACACAATAATCAACATTGATGTCAACAATAACAGGTTAACAAACTTAAAAACTTTTTCTGTAAAACCACATCATTTACTATATTTTTTTTTTCATAAAAAAGGAAAATTTTGTATAAACCATCAAAAGTAGTAACTAATTCATTTTTAGCCACTCAGCATGATGCTTTACAAAAAAGAAATGTGAAAGGAAAGTACAGACTCTTAAAAAAAAAAAATATTAGGAACTAGTAAGTTAATTAAGTTTAAAATGAAGAAATACTAAGGTAAGTTCAGAAACATTTTGGTAAAATCTTACAAAAACAAGAACCAAGTTACTGTTACGCATATTCAAAATCAGTCAAACCATTTTATACAGTTTTTCAGAAAACTGGGCCTAAAAATTTTTTTTTTTTTTTGTAATCTTACAAAGAGTTAATTCTGACTGGTTAAACAAGTTTAATACAATGTATTATTATAAATCATTTTCTTATTTTAAAATTACTTTCTTTAATAGCTCTACACAATTATTAGAAGTCTATTAATAATATTTTTTTGAATTTTATAAAAAAACATTTCTTTTTAATTTGAAAGAATTTTACTTATAAAAGATAAATACATGGAACACAAAATAGACAACTTTACTTTTAGAATCAACAAAGAAACAATATTATTGATCAACATTTGTTATATACATTTGGTACATACTATTCAGCAAAATTTGGTAATATGATGCATATTGATTTGCTAACAAAACATTCAATATGAAATTAAAAAGAGGCAATATTTTTACAGCGTAGTCGTTAAAAACTATAAGGGTAGGTAGAATCAGAATGTCATCCTGTCAAATCAGATGATAGGAAATATGAAGACAGAACAAATAAATGCAGGAAATGTAAGAAAAGACAAAACATTAAATTAAAAAAAAAAAAGAAAAGTTGTTTCTTTGAGTAAAAAACTTTACTTCTTATGTAATATCATATGAGTTATTAATGGTGCAAAATAATGTATACGGTGTAATAAATAATGTATGGTGCAGATTAATGTTTTATTAATATAAAAATTGATAAAATTTTTTATTAATAAGAAATAACTAACAATAAAATCACATATAAAAAAAAAATTATTTACTTCATGCGTATACACATAAGCCATATATAAAAGCATGTGCACGAGAGAGAAATTGTGTGCTTAACAAATACATATGTTAACACATTTTGTGTTAAGTTTGATTTTTCGGTTTATTATTTGTTTATTTTTTATGGTTATTGCCTGTCACCGCTAAAAGCTTTTTGATGGGTGTGTTATGAAATCTTACTTATTATTATAAAATGCCACACACCCTGTTTTGCAACCATTCCAGCTAATTTTGTCACAGTAATTTTCCATAACCCTCCTTCATCTGTTCCCACGCTTGCATTCTATTGTGCGTGTTACGAGCTTTCCTTTTTCTT
>JAAAKQ030187197.1:0-12141 GCA_010016005.3 Zanna intricata | reverse complement strand
TGCCTGACCGGGATTCGAACCCGGGACCTCCGGATGAAAAGCCGAGACGCTACCACTCGGCCACGGAGGCCGGCCCCCTTATCCATTTAATGTTTATTTATCAATGAGTTATGGTTGTGCAACTGTTAAAAAAGTGCTTAATTTCTAAGCACTTTTGATTGTGATTGTGTCGGATTGTTTTTAGTTCTGAAATGCATGTATTAGTAACCTAAAAATATTTATATTAATATCTTGATAATTCAAGAGAAGAATAATTCTCTTTGATAAGAGATCTTTTTTTTTTCTTTTTTTTTAACAAAAAGACTAAAAATCTAGGCTAACTGGTAAAAAACATAGGATTTATTATTTGTGTATAAAAACTAAAATCACTGTTTTGATTTTTCTTGGCTAATTTACTAGTATATAATTTATATTGTTATTACATGTACAGTATATTAATATAAGTAAAGTTATGAGAAATTCATCCATAAATTTTTATGGGTAATTGATATTAGTATTGTATTATTTACAGAATAAATAAAATTATAATGCTTTTTCTTATATTTCTTTAGAATAGTATATGTTTACTGAATGTTGAAAATTTCCTCTTGCCTACTTTCATGCTTTATAAACGGATGACCGAACGTTTTTCTGTCAGTTTTTGTATTCTTTTTTCTACACGATTCATAATTCATCCAACCCGCATAATGCAAATGAATAACACACTTTAATCTACATTGCCAATCCAATATTGTTATTTTCTATAATATTGATATTTTCCATTAGTAGAATGATATAAATCAATGACAATTTGGAAAGAAATTTAGCCTTGTGTAATGAAAAAATTTATATCAAAAAATAAATTTAGAATTTCAAGTGAAATAATCATTAATCGTTAACTGGGTATTAACACCATACATCCACTGGGCGTCTGGTCTCACTTATATTGTATTTTAATCATAACTGTTTATTATTCAATCTCATTGTGAAAATTGTACGAATAAAGTTCGCTAGTCATGCAGAAGTTTACACTTACACTTCATTTTTTCTACAAACTTTTTTTTCAAACTCTACTTCTCTACCTAATTAGAGTGAAAAATATTGTTTCTCATGTTAAACAATATACAATATTAAAAAAAAAAAAATTCAATAAAAAGAAAACATATTTGATATTAGACGAATAAATAAAAGTACTGTTCAATATCTGTTTACAAAGCCTGGGCTGCTGGTAACTACTTCTCCAAATGTGTACACCATTTGTCTGTATAATTATTAATTACTTCATCTTCTACCGCATCCATGAAGTAATTGTAAATTATCTATTTTCAAAAAAATCATTGCAATGATTAAACTCGACTTAGATGGCGCAAATCTCTCTTTAATTTTAAAAACAAAACTTTTTTAAAATAAAGTTTAACTTGTTCGGCGGATCGAGTTATATACCGAGATATACGGTAGCTGTAAAAATGATATTGAAAGTTTATTATTCTAGAATAAAATGTGTACGCAGTAAATAGTGTTAAAAAAAAATTATTAAAATTGGTTTCATTTTGTTTGTGAATAGGCCTTATGTTAGTATTATTACTATTTTCTTCATAATAAAATCATAATTTACTTAATTTAACTTATTTTTTGATAGATTTGATAATTTATTTTGTATATAAATGGTTTATATTGATTATGGTTTTGTTATTTTTAATGAATCATATTATTTCAGTTATGAGTTAGTTTTACAGTTACTGTTATTTTAACATTACTGCTTAATAGTCTTAATTAAAAGTGTAGAGATAATATTTATTGTTGTTAATGTAGTTAAATTAAATTGTTAGTGTTACATGGTAAAAGAGAAAAATGACTTTTATACTGTTTGGATTAGTTCGTTGAATTACAAGTCTTATAATTAAAATTGTTGTGTAACATTAATTAGGTATTCAAGATAGATCTCTAATGAAGTTTTATGCTTAGTCTACGTGAAATTTTCGTAAATAAAATTTTAAAATAAAATAAATATATAAATAAGGGTTGTATTTTGTGGGATGTGATAAGAGAACGCAACACTGAATGTTGATACTTGCCAGACCATGACACCCGAGGTTATTAATGAGAAGGAGAGTTTATATTGTGCGTGAAAAAAGCGACCATGTTTTTAATATATAGCCTCCATATGTAAGTTGTGTACATATGACCTTTTGCACTTCAATTCAGTATTCTATATTATTCTATACAACTACGTACACAACGTATGTGGTACTCTGTAGAAGAATAAGCTTTTTGAATAGCCTGAAAATAAGAACGGCTGGCTATCTGTTAATTTAAATCTACAACTCGCAGGGAATTTCCTCAACCTTGTTTCATTATAATTGTGAGCTTGAAAGTTTAATTTAATATATAAACGCGTTCACACACACGCACACACCAAATGTATATAATTCTGTGCTTCTATTATTAATTTTCAGCAGAGTATATTTACTTAGTAAATACGTTTTAACGTACTGCAATATTACAGTATATTTTCTACTGTATTTCTGTTCATAAAATTTAAATAAACTTTCATTTCTATTTAATAATTTCAGTATATTTTCTGCTTTTTTATTTTTAACTCTTAAATTTTAAGTTAAAAACCTTGTGTTCAACTTAAAATTTCTTAGATAAAGAACAATTTGTAAGATAAAAAACGGCAGCAAAGGTTTTAAACAATTAAAACAAAGTTGGATTATTTTAATGGTAGATACTCTGAATTTTTTTTATTTAACAAGTTGTACGTTATGGTATCAGAAATACTTTACGCTTGTTATTATTGGAAGAATTATCCGCAATTACGTATTAATTTGTATCAAAGTATTTGTTTGCTGTTGATTTCAGATTTCATATCTGATGTACACTTGTTGATCGAAGTCTTTTAAGCAATTTTGTTTCTTTATTCCCTATTAAAGTTAAAAAAACAGTTTTGCTAACGGATTTTACCGCTTGCCTTTTAATAGAGACATCAGCCGGCACCTCAAAACTAACCATTGGAGGCTCCAAATTCAAATTATTGAACGTATTTAAATTCTTAAAGCTATCCTTTTAGAACTTATTATTTTTAGTTTTTTCCACTGAAGAATTTGTGTTATATTTTTCATCATTAAATGGATTTTCTAAGTAAGAAGTGATTATTTTATCCTCTTCGATTATTTTTTATCCAAGAGAACTTAATTTTCTTCAAAATTCATGACAAAAACCATGAAAAATTCTTTAAAATTATTTGTTCGGTTTAAAATTAAGTCGTGAACGATTTATAATAAAAGCACAAATAAATCTACTGAAAGACTAAACAAAATAAGTATACAGCTATATAAATTTTGGTAAAAGTAGCTCTAATGTCGTCCAAAAAGTACTCTTCAGCTGGATGCTGATTGTTAATTTGTTATTGCAAAATATACATTTTGCATAAAAACTGGAATTTTCCATAAATTTTGTGCATATAAGGATTTCTGGGTCTTCTTGGGCAAAATTGAAAGAAGAGGGCAAATGTGATTTTATCTTATCAAAAACATTATTTTTCAGTTCATTTTTCTAATTTTTATTACGTTTATAAAACTTTGCAATTTCTAAAATAAAATATTTCGGTGAAAAATGCTTTTGAAATCAAATGATGCTAAAAATGAAATGAAAAGATGAAAATGCTAAAAATTAAAATAAATGATGATATGAAATCAAATGCAGGTAAATGTTTTTTTTTCCATCTTTAATTTAAACTTCGAAAGAATAATCGGTATATTAGTTCCGGTGATATTTGCAATAATGTATTTTTTATTGCACAATTCATATATCTGAACCTAATTAACAGTAAGGGCTGAAATTTGAAGGGAGTGATGAAGGAATGTTTAGATATTGATTTAAGATATATTTCAAAATTTTTAGTGCCAAATTTTCCACGAAACAGCGTTGGTAAAACAGCAAACCGACCGCGTGATCGAGTTTACGGTAGTAGCGTAGTGCGGTGTCGTATGCTTCACAGCTCTCGAGAGCACGAGATTGTGAATCGTGTATTAAGATATGCCACTCTTTTCGAGTTTTCCTCCAAAATGTTTCTATTTTTTTGAACGATATATGTTTGTAATATTGCTAATATCATAATTGATTTAATGATGCATGCATTTTAATTATTTTAGAGAAACGACAGTATAATGACAAATTCATGTAATACAGTTTTAAATATAACATTTATTATAATTACATTTATAAACATAATACGATACTTATTTTGCTAAACGAAAAATTACGAGTATATGGATGAAGCTTACTAATATGTTGAAATATCAAATTGAACAAATCTTCCTCATCATTATGTCATAGAAATTAATATAAATAAGAATCCAACAAACATTATTAGCCATCATTAAAGATTGCATGATTGTTGTATAATATAATTTGATTATTTAAGATTAATTAGACGAGGTTAGCGAGAATGGGTTACGTTTGGTTAGGTTATGTTGATATACTTACGATTTATTATATATATATCATTAAAAAAAAAATAAAAATGTTTTGAGGGAAAATTCCGAAAGAGTACCTAAAATATATGCTTCTTAATTATTCCAAACTAATATATTAACTCTTTTTATATTTGCTAGTAAATAATCTATTTTAGAAGTAAGAATCAGTAAAATTGATAACCTTAAGGTCAGAAATCATAATTATTCTTTATGCGCTTAACTAAAATTCAATATTCAGTATACAACATAACAATGTACTATAATAAGATGGGAGGTATAGAAAGAACATAAGGTATATTGATGCTTGCTTATACGTCTGAGAATGAGAGAGATATTACATAATTTAAAATGGTGAAAAAAAATCGAGTTATGTAGCTTCAATAGATTAAATTTCTGTTTAATTTAAGTTAAAAAAGATGCTCTCAAAATGATCAATTGATCTACATAATTAAACAATAAAGAAGATGAAAAGAGGAGAAAATTACATCATTTCTATAATGTCATAAAAATAAATGTTGCATTATATACTGTTAAACAATTTAACTTCATAAAAGTTAATTTGTATGTTTTAGTGTGTTTGTGTGGCTTAATTATACAATTTTATAATTTGGAGTTTTTTTTTCTTTTTCTGTTTAGCCTCCTGAACCACCGAAAGGTATTACTTCAGAGGATGAATTAGGATGATATGTATTAATGTGAATGAAGTGTAATCTTGTACAGTCTCAGGTCGACCACTCCTGAGAAGTGTGGTTAATTAACCCCCAACTACCTCCAAAGAACACCGGTATCCACGATCTAGTATTCAAATCCGTATAAAAATAACTACCATTACTAGGATTTGAACCTTAGAACTCTCGACCTCGAAATCAGTTGATTTGCGATGTCGCATTAACCACTAGACTAGCCCGGTTGGCTACAATTTGGAGATTATCTGTTAAATAAATGATAGGCCTACGTTGTCGTAGATTTGAAGTAAAATCTTCGCTCCAGTAGATGACCGTTTTTCAATACTGAGAGCTTTATTAAGACAGAATTTGTGTTGTATTAAACAAAACAGTACTCCCGTCACTAATCCCATTAAAAAAGTTAATACTAAAAATCTAAAATTTTGCAATTTGGATTGCATTTAAAGCGTCCACATTCCAAACTGAATTAATATTTAATTTTCTTTCATAGAAACAAAAATATTTACATATACATAGAGATACACATACATATATATAACCTTATACTTATACATAATGATGTATATGTATGTTATAAGTATACATATACATCATGAACGCATAAATGCATAAACGCGATAAATATATTAGTTGTCTAAGGACAACAATTTGGGGTATAGAAATAGAATTTCTTAGAAACTAAAGGTTGTTGAAAATATTTTCGAGTGTAAAGCATTTTAGTAATAAAATATGCTATTTTATTAATTTTTCTAATTAAAAGAAAATAATAAAAAGTTTTTTCTTGATTTTACTGCAGTATTTTCGTATCATAGAATTAAAATAGTACTGCTTTGTAAAGTGAATTCTATTTAAAATGTACACCAAAAATTTGGTGGATCCTCATTGGCACTATACGGGAATAATTATGTTTATTGGCTAACGGTTAGAGATATCATTTTTTGCCGTTAGAACACCGAATTTATTTGATGTAGAAAATGCGTAAGTAGTTTGTTATACCAAAGCAATAAATGCAACTTCTTAATTAAAAAAAATCAATAGTTTTATAATATAATCACCATTTATGTAATATGGAGTATATAGAAAAGAAAGAAAGAATAACAATGACCAACCAAAAAATACCAAAAAAGACCAAATACCAAAAAAGATATTGGAAAGAAAATCTAAATAGTTGAAGGAAAATTTTTCCCTGAATCAATTTAAAGTTAATTGAAAAATAAAAGTAAATTATTGATATGTTCTGTACTTGCATACGTCATTTATTTTAAAAGTTTTAAAGAGTGATCTTGTAGCTTTTTTTTACTTAACTAGAAAGTTAACCAACATTTATTACTTGAATAATTAATTGTTCACTGATGAAATTATATTTAATTCAAGAAATCTTAGTAAACTTGTAAACGTTTTGAAGAACTTTATTCTGTAAAGTAGAAATTTATACCACGATTACAGTTCTTTATTTGTCATCACATATTTTTAATTGTTTTTGATTTGCTTTTATTTTAAGCTTGACTGACCTTAAAATTTTTTTAAATTTTAAAACGTCATTTATTGAATTCCACATTATTGAACTTGGCGTATTTATTTTTTAACCAATTTTTAAATCATTTTGTAAAATTGTTTAATCAAAGCTTGGAATAACAAGTTTTTAATGAGTATTGTATTTTTAAATTAAGAAGTGTAATTATTTCAACTCTTATAATGTCTTTTTAATGATCTGTCAGGTTTTTTTTTTTTTTTTACTTAAAAGTAAAACAAATTTTAACTGACCAACGTTACATAATGAACATTCTAATTTCTCTAGATTTGGTGAAAACTGTTTTGAATTACCAATTATGTAGGATTTATGAAAACAATATTATAGTTTTTTTTTTTAATTTATTAATATGCCAATCTCATTTTATAAATGTTTGTTATAGTAACACAACAAGCATTTTTATTATATGGAAGTTATACCGGAGAAGTTTTATGCAGTTTTATTCAGGTCATTTTAAAATCCAGCATTTTCCTAAGAATTACAGAATGAAAAAATTAACGTAATGAGAAATTTGAAACGATTATTAAACTATAAAAGCAAGAGAAAATTTTTAAACAATAGTCAGCAATAGGAAAAAGAGTTAATAAAGGTGAATATTACAAAAGAAAATATTTGAAATTAAAACCCTTGTAAAACATTACGTATAAATATTTCTAGTATCTATAGAAAAAAAAAAGAAGAAATTAAAATCTAAGAAATTATACAATTTTACTAACCTTTTATTTTTGATTTGCACTGTTCATCGCGAGATTTATTATATTTTTGATTTTATTCCACAGGAAAAGACATTTTCTCTGGTAATAGATTTTTTTCATATAAAAGTTTTGCATTTTGTAAAACATTGTATTTATATAACGTCTCCGTTACGTCGTGGGACGTATACGTTTGGGGTAAGAAGTTGTATATGTGTGTCTGTTACCATTTTCCTCAAAAACTACTGAACCGATTTTGATGTCATTTTTACATTACATAAATGTAACTTCAGAGCAGTTTTTTTACATGTTTTTTGGTTATGGACCATCAGGGGGCGCTGCAGTAGATGTGTTTCTCTAAAACGGCTGGGCCGATTTGATACGGTGTTTTGCATTACATAGTTACCACCTCAGACCAGGTTCTTAGACTAGTTTTACGGTTATAAACCGCCAGGGAGCGCTGCAGTAGATATGTTTATTCAAAAAGGCTTGGTGGGATTTTAAAATGTTTAATTTTCTCACTTATATAGATAACAAATTGAAATTAGTCCAAATCATTCTTATGTAACTATTAATAATGTATTTTAATAGAAGCGACGGACATTTTAATACTGAATTTTAATTTTTCTTCCTATTTTCTTTATGAAAATAAACTCTTCCTTTATAATGATCAAAAAAAAATATAATGTCACTAAGATTTCTTTTCAAATGTTGCTTTATTGGTTCCTTTTAGTTTATTTATTTTTTTTAATGTACAAAAATGCTTTTCTTTTTATATTTGGATTATAATAATTATACACTTTTAAAATTAGTTCAAGCAAAAATAAAAACAAATTGACCGTCATTAAAAATTTATTAAGTTTTAGTAAAATAAAATAATAAAATATAAAGCAAAAGTATTATTAGCATTTTTAAGTTTTCCGATGAATCGAACAATTTATTTTACTGGATTAAATAAATACCATTTTAGTTTACAGTTTCCTAAATATAAAAAAATTGTTTAGATTATTTTTCAAAGTTTTGTTTTTGTTACTTGTAAATTTTACAAGTAAACATACATATATATGAATCTGTCAAATACAAACATACATATTTACATTGTGTATACATGATGTATACACAGTACATCATGTTTTCTTCAAAAAAATATTACATTAAGAGGTTTCATTAAAAAAAGATGTATTTTATACTGCTTCCTGTAGAAAGTCATTCGTACAATAAGATGCACATACGTATGCACATAAACACACAGATATGTTTATATGTAGTGTTTGCTTTTTGAATAGGGGAATGAAACCCTCAAAAGAATTGCTACAGTAGCCACGTGCCTATTTTGCTGTTCGTAATTTCTGCAACTCATATGTTTGAGCTCGATATTTCTTGCTCCGAGGCCATCTCTCCCTATTCATTCATCAATCAGAGTTGACATGACCACAAGCAGATTCACCGGTGTAGGTGAATTGAATGACTAATTCAGTTTGGCTCTTTGATTTTCCAGGTCGATATAGAAAAGCTTCCAGAGATGTTTTCATAGAAATAATTGATATTTTCTGTTAATAATTATTTTACCTTTTTACCAAAACGGTATTTGAGGAAAAAACTTTTAAAATAATTGTTTCTGAAAGAAAAGTTAGGACAACCGTGTTTAACGTATCTTTTGTTACTACTTTTGTAGAAAAATGTTTGTTAAAGAGTATAGATTGGCTTAATCATTTTATTGCTAAAATTTAATATATATTGCCTGGAGTGACAGGAAAAATTTTTTCAAAGTGTACTTAGTACTATAATTTCATCCTGAATATAGTAATTATTGTTTTTATTTAATGAACACGTTTTATTTTTTATCTCATTAAATGAACGTACTTATTATTTTTTTAAAGTTTTTATCAAAATAATCATTTCTCACTGAAATACCAACTAATGGAAAATTAGTGGATAAAAATAAAAGAAGTTTTTTAAAAACATGTGAAAATTTGATGGAGACAAGCAGAAAGGTCAGTTACTGGACGGACCAGTTAAACACATATACTTTTAAAATCCTTTCCAAATTTCTGCATGGGGGGTAAAAAAATTCGAGAGTTCTAAGGTTCAAATCCTAGTAAAGGTTTTTTTATACGGATTTGAATAATAGTTCGTGGATACCTGTGTTCTTTGGTGGTTGAGTTTCTATTAACTACACTTCTCAGGAGTGGTCGACCTGAGATTGTGCAAGACTACACTTCATTCATATTCATACACATCATCCTCATTCACCCTCTGAAGTAATACCTTACGGTAGTTCTGGAGGCTAAACAGATAAAAAAAGAGGTATATGTTTCTTCAGTTATAGATTTTAGTCTTGTTTTTCTTCAGGTTTTTATAGGTAAACGTCAGTAACGAGTTTAAATTTCATATTTTAGTATAAAAGTGATTAGAGAATAGATCGCTTTAGCATCAAAACGATAAAAAAATAAAATTTTTTATTCTCTTTAAATTACCTTTGCATTAGTGAATACAGGAATTAAACCATACCAATATACTCCTATAAAAAATATATATAATATTTTGTTATTTTTAATTTATATAGATATTATTACATATATCCCAATTATAAAGTGATTATTTAGTGTTATACAATGTTTTAAAATATTCTTACGATGAATTTTTCCTCTAAAGCATAAATTTTTTTATTATTTGATTATTTTCAATAAGATAAACATATATTTTATAGAAACAGTTAATTCATGTGTTCTTGACCTATGACCGTGGATGTTGATTAGCGTCATACACTTACTGATTGTAAGCTAACGTAAATGAATTGAAATACTGTAATGTTAATTACATATTTTATTGATAGTGTAATAATAAGGTTATTCTTTGGTAGTTATAAACTCAGCTTTGTTTGAATATATCTGAAGAGTTTTAATATTTGAAGAGCAAATTATGTTTCAAAAAAATTTAATGAAAAATATATTGATATTATATAAACTTTATAAATTTGGATGGCCGTGCCTATGTTAAAATGATTTGGCTGATGCTTTTCTTTTATATATAGCCTCAGGCACATCCCGAATTAATGACCAATAGTAATCCGTTAGCATGTTAGTATTCCATTTCCCTTTATCCCTGGCGACTTTCTATCATCAAAATGTCTTGGAAAAACGTTCACCGTGTTCGTCACTTACTTCTCCGAGGTTGTCCGGTAAAAAAAATCAAGATATGTGTGGAGGAAATGTTTTTTCAAAGACATATTACTTCCCATAGCTCTGTATGAAGTAAAGAAGTTGATTAACAATATCGCGATAATTGTCGGATTTTTGTTTCCTGAGAAAATGTTTACAAATGTCTTTAAATGAAGCTTCACTTACTACATTATTTATCATTTAGTTAAATACGTCATCTTTGACCAACTCTTTTACCTGGGGACGAACAAATATTCCTTTTATAATTTTTTCCTTCACTTAACATTCTGAAATTTCTGCCTGATACAAAAATCCGGGATCATCCTTCTTCATTGCTTTTACAGAATTTTTCATTAGTCCTAGCTTGATATGGAGAGCGAGTAAAAATATATTTTTAAGTTCAACTAAGGGCTCATGAATAATATTTTTCCCATTTGGAGTTAAGTTGTCTCTTTTCTTCTACTCTTTGGTAAGATAATGTTTATCCCTAGGTCGGCTATCTCATTCGCAAAGAAAACGTATACTTAGTTCCATATGTTCTAGCTATGTTTTTTATAACTTATTTTTTCAATAACGTCTTTCTCTATATCTTATGTCTTCTTTAAATTATTACCATAACCGATTGTATCGAAAGATATTTGTTATCGTGTGTAGTAGAACCAGTTTTAAACTATACTTGGACGAATCTATGAAAAGGCGAGAGTCTACAGGTTTATGAACTTGTACTAAGTACAACATAATCTCATCAATATTTTTGCAATAAACCAAATTATTTTCTCAATAAAATACCAAGAAAGTTCTTTTTGTTGCCTTCGAAAGCCCGAAATTTTTGTATTTTTTTTAAAGTGAATTCCAACCTTGCAGTCTTGATGCTTGATTTTTTGATAAATTTAAATTTCTAATCAGTCATTTAACTCACCTTGTGCTATAAGATGTGATTTATCAGAAGGTAATTCAAAATCAAATTCATTATTGTCTTCTTCAGTACTGCCTGATTTTTCATCTTTGTTTTTGAAACGTACATTCAAGGTGGTTGAGGACTGGAATAATATCACTGTGAGGTAATGGCCGGATTACAGATTACAATGAAGGTTATTTTACAATATGATTATTTTTTTTAAAAATTCTGTACCACTTGTTTAAACAAAAGCAAAAATCGGTTACATGATCCTTTGGTTCATGCCAAACTATAGGTACACAAAATGGTAAAGCCTCTTCCGTGTACCTTTTAGCCATCCTCTTAAATATACAGAACGATTTGTGCATTTTATATGAGGAGCCCATGTCTTATCCTGATGACCAATTTAGCACTGAAAGTACAAACGATATGCTTTGTAATTAAAGTTGTAATATTTTTTCTATCTGATGTTACGTTAAATTCACCACATACATAACAAAAGGCATCCACATCATTTACACAAATTCGAGGCATTATGACATTGCACTCTTAACAAACTTAAAACAGTAATAAAACTGAACAAAATTAATTCATTCCTAAATCCAGTGCTTAATACAAACAACACAGCTGTGTTTTCAGCTCTCTTTATCTGTTTAGCCTCCGGAACTACCGTAAGGTATTACTTCAGAGGATGATGTGTATAAATGTGAATGAAG
>JAAAKQ030187186.1:0-12141 GCA_010016005.3 Zanna intricata | reverse complement strand
CCGGTGTTCTTTGGTGGTTGGGTTTCAATTAACCACACTTCTCAAGAGTGGTCGACCTGAGATTGTACAAGACTACAAGACTTCATTCACATTCATACACATCAAACTCTGAAGTAATACCACCTTACGGTAGTTCCGGAGGCTAAACAGATAAAGACAGAGTAACTAACCAATCAGATTTCCCCATTTTCCTACCTAATTACTGCAATAATAAACATGCAATAATATTTGTTAACAATTCCGATTCTATTTATGATTCAATATTTATGTATGAGTGTACAATCGGCATACTGTTATATATTATTATATTTTGTATATATTATATAAATACACAACGTTAATTTTTAATTAATTGAGTAACTACGTATTACTTTGGATCGAGTTACTTTTTGAGAGATGAAAAAAAGAAACTATATCTAAACGATAATAATATATAAAGTTTAAATTTCTTGTGCTTGTAAATGGTGCACCGTTATCGGTAGGGCTGTTTAGAATGAGATTCATTATTTCTCGGAAATTAAAAATAAGTTTACATATTTGTAGTTCATTTCGCGCATTGTAAATTGACGGCTCTGTAGATTTCTCGAAAACCTTACCATTTTTGCCGGAAACACAGGCTAACTGAGTGATCGCTACTCTTGGTACGTTTTCAAAATTGCATCACTACTGCTACAAACGTACCATCAATCTTTCCTAGCAATAGAAACATAATAACGGAACCAATTATCTTATTCGAAAAAATAGAATTATAACATTTTGAAAATATTTTCGGATTTCGTTTTCTCAGTATATGAATTTTTCTATGTGAATTGAGATTAGAAATATGTGAATATAAATCGGTATTGGAATTATATTATTTTTTTTTTTATCGGGTGTCTAGTCGGAAAATATAATGTTTGTTACGGAGCTAAATTTTTACATTGTTGTAAATAAATGTGTAATTTAAGTATTTTCCACTGAAAAAACTTACACAAACATTCTCATAGATTTTCAAATTTTCTTACTTTCGTACTATGTTTTGAAATTTATCCTTTTTTTTATTCCGATAATATCATGAAGTAATACAAGTTCAATCGGTATAAGTTTTGTTGCATCATAGACCAGAAATCTGAATGATTTAATAGGGAAACTCGTCAGAAATTGTTAATGGCGATTATATGAATAAAGTAGCCACATCGCGAGATTATTCACGCCAACAACTATGTATGCGCTTATAGGCTAGACTACTAATTTCATTTATTTATATAAATCCGCAAACCGAAATTATATATATTTATACATTTATATATATATATATTTTATTATATATTTATACAAACGGAAATTAATATGGCGAAAAATATTAATGCAAAATATACTTTCTTTACGATCATGGATTATAAAGTAAATGATTTAAGTTATATTTACACTTTATATGGTGTATATGAAATTATAAAATAGTGAAGGCCAAACAAAGCACGTTTAAAAATAAGTATAATAGTTATATTATAAAATATATGTCATACACGTAACCTATACATGATTTCTAACACTACGTATTAATTTAATTTTTTTTTATTGTTACAAGTATAGTCTAAAATAAATTGAAACGAAAAAAAACAATGAAGTAACATAAATATCATTCTGAATGATTTAACGTAAAATCATAACTACAATTATCAGCTGTAATCTTTTGAAACGCCAAGAATCGAACGAGTAAATTATTAAAAACCTATTGTCTAAATTATTGATTATTATACCCATTCCAGAAAAAAATAATAACACGTCAAGTCTGTTAAATTATAACAATCTACATTTAGATTTGGATAAATAAAACAAAGTTAATGTTTGTAAATTCGTATAGCTATAAAATAATACTTATACAAATACACGCACACAAAAGGGTAAAAATAGTGTGTCAAGAGTAGCGCAGAAGATTAGCGTTTGCCTACCAGTATGAAAGATAGTACGGTGGGACCAGTTATTTTAACGCTAATAGCTCTTTAATACTATCCTCATCCGGCCACTTTCTGTTATCGGAGACTAATTAACAACACAATCACGACTGGCTAGATAATCCATAGATCTAACAAGCTAACAAATTTGTTAACTGAAATAACAAGGGATGTAGCTTCCTACAAGTCCCAAATCAAGGCGTCTCGGCCTTTCATCCACAGGTCCCGGGTTCGAATCCCGGTCAGGCATGGCATTTTTCACAACGCTGCAATATATTCATCTCATCCTCTGAAGATATACCTAACAGTGGTTCCAGAGATTAAAGAAAAAAGTCCCAATCAAGATATTTGTTGTAACGGATTGATTGAAATCTATTTTTTACGGCTTATCGTGCACAAGTTGGTAGTCAACTGTCGAAAATAGAAAAAAAAACATACGTTGACAATAATCGATTATTGTAGTTTGATTTCTGATTGGTGAATAGTTGTACAATAGAATGAACCAATCAAAGATAATTTTAACATACCAATGATGATAAAGTAAAGCGATACGAGTAACGTTGAAAGAAATATCCAAATGTATATTTATTTATAAATTAATATTAAAAAATCTATCTTGCTTCTACATTAAATATAAATTTCAATAAATAATATCCACTATCAAAAACATAAACTGATTTTATATGTGACATGTTAACAATATTTTAGTTGAATTTTCTTCTTTTTTTCTGAGAAATGTTGTGGCACATTTAACCAACAGAGATCGGAAATTAGCTATAATAAATTTATAAGAAGCTACAATTAAAAAAAGAAAAAAAGAAGTAAAATAATACACAAGAATTAGATAGTTACGAAAATCACTTTATAATAATTCTATATAGTCGAAAACGTTTTTTATTGATTATAACTTTGAGATGTTCTTAACAAAAAGAGGATCTCCATCAGAACACGCTGATGGCCTATTTGGTTTGATGTTTGATTAGGATAAGATAAACTTATCTTTTGCTTTTATTTGACAGAACAAAACAAAGATGTGTTTTTTAATGGAGTTTTCAGTTATTTATATAATTTTTTTCTTCCGTTAAAAATACCGTGATGATTATTTAATAATCAAAATGCATATTCATTTTATCTTTAGTTTGTTAAATATATTAAAAATTGGACTGTAAAACTACTTTCAGTCCGTGCGGGCGTTCTACTGGATGAATCGGGCTGATGTTTTTTCATATTCTGCACGAAATGACCCACAGATATATCATCAAGCGTCACTGGACCCCAATCTTGAATCTCCTCTGAGAATTTATCAAAAAAATCCTTATTTTTTACTTACGAGGAAAACAGCTTGCCTATGGGCCCGCCGCGAAAATGTTTTATGGTTTATGTTTCATTAGACGTAATTTTGTTCTACATAACGTTCATGAATTTAGTGTACTAGCAAGAAAATACTTTACAACGAAATGCTTCAAAATCCTGCACATTTTTAGAAGTTTCTTGAGTTTTGATTTTTTAACAACTCTAACCCCGATGTGTTTTCCTTTTTATCCCCAAAACACAAACACAATTTTAGATAAATCGTTACTGCTCTGCTCCGACGCCCACGATTGAACCAACTGTGGGCGTCCGGCCCACCACCATTGGTTCGCTCTGCACCAATAGGAAGTAAAATAAAAATGTGAGCACACTGGATATGTGTTCACATGCCAAACCGAAGGCTAAACGATAGTAAAGTAGAAATAAGATAAGAAACTTTCAGAGGTTGTTACTCTCAGGAAAATTACACTGACATATCTGCGGGTTATTTCAGAAGAATAAAATAAATACCAGCCCGATCCGTCCAGTAGAACGTCGGGACGGACTTCAAATGGGTTTTGGGCACGCATTTTACCTATGGTAGGAAAGAAAAGAGAGAAACAAAGGGGCTGGGAGTGAACGTGTTGTATATGGAATATACAAGAGCAATATTAATATCTAACATTACTTTACAATAACGTTGCGGAGCAGCATGGGACCAGTAGTTTTATTAATAATTACTAATTGAAAGGTTATTTTTAACAAACTTCTTTTACATGTAAGTTGAACTCAAAAGTCACATCCAATTTAATAAGCAATTATGTGAATGAAGCCAATAAACTAGAAAATCTATAGCTGATATTGATCTCCTGATTAAATTTTCAAATAATCCACAAATAGATTCCTTAGATTTTATTATTTTTTATATTACCGTTACTACGTAATAATATATATTTTTTAAATCTCAAATCTAATTAGTTCTAACTGTATTTAAAAAAATATTTTTCTGAAGATTATGTAACAACCAATCAATAGATACAACTAACTTCTTCGTAACTTCTACAGTTACGACATTAAAAAAGGATATATTAAAAATAATTGAACACATTTCGATGCTAGTTTCTTTTGCTTATGGTTTTAAGTATATATTTTTAATGAACAATCAATAGATAGGAGTTTTAAAAGTTGAAACTTATGATCCAGTATTAAAATTACAAACAACAATTTAAAAACCCAATACTAGTATGGTTAATTTTCTTTGATTAAGAACAAACTAATTACTTTTTACCGAATTTTGAATTCATTTAACGTACTTTTTACTAACAGATCTACACAAGTAATCCACTAAAATTTTATAAATATACTGAACTAGAATCGTACGCTGCTGACTAAAATTTCATCTATTATTAAAAAATTTTATGAAATATTCTGAAACGTTTTTGTATTTAAATAATAAATATTTAATTAGTTACTTTTAAAACTAACTGTATTGAATAGTCAGTCACATTTTGATTCTTTTTTTTTTTTTCATATAATAGAAGTCTACTTAATTCTATTTTCAATCATAATTAATTTTATGACCTTCATTTAATAATGAAAATAGAAAAACTTATGAAAAACGAATTATTAACTTATCTATAAAAAAAATAGAAAAATTAATCTTAGAAAAAGAATCTTGGTACATCCATTTAAGGCATCTTCTCTTTATCTGTTTAGCCTCCGGAACTACCTTAGGGTATTACTTCAGAGGATGATGTGAATGAAGTGCAGTCTTGTACAATCACAGGGTTGACTATTCCTGAGAAGTGTGGTTAATTGAAACCAACCACCAAAGAACACCGGTATCCACGATTTAGTATTCAAATCCGTATAAAAATAACTACCTTTACTAGGATTTGAACCTTAGAACTATCGACTTCGAAATCAGCTGATTTGCGATGTCGCGTCAACCATTAGACCAGCCCGGTGAGCTCATTTAAGGCATCCGCTAACCCTGTAATTTCTAATCTACGTATATATTAATGTGTTACACAGAATTACGAGACTCCCCGATAAATATCTAATTCAAAGCCGGGCTTATCTTCTACAACAAACACGTAGTAAACTGAATCTAGTGACCTATGCGAGGTACTTTTCATAGAATCCACCAAATGATACACATAGGGAAGAAAATCTGTAACTATCATATTTACCAAAGATCGTTTTCTGGATAAAACCAGAATAGAACAACCCGAAAAAATGATCAAGGATAACGAAAAAAATGCGAATAAGAGAAAAGAATATTCTCTATATTAAGTAACCGGGAAACGAGACAAAGAAACTAAAACGAAGATCTCTTTTAGGCCCAGATAGGACAGGGACTTGGCCATATCGCCCGTAATTCCTAGGAGATCAGAATTTTTTATCCTGGATGTGAAGATCATGTTACTGACTGATGATTGATTTTACGTTAAGCAACTTCCAAAAGGCGGAAAAGATTTGCTGTACTATATTTTGTGATAATAATGAGGAATAGAGGTTTAAAATAAACGGTTTATTGCTTTCCGAAGTCAAAATTTTCATTCAACCAATCTCCTTTAAATTTTTTACTCCTTAAATAAGAAAAAAAAAAAAAAAAATTAAATCAATCACCCTTTAACTAAATTAATTTCAATCCCCTTATAAAATCGGGTCAAAATTAATAGACAAATGACAGATCAGAAGAAAAAAAACAGGAGCTATTCGCTATTACAATCGGGATAATAATACATACTGCAATTAATTCTTCTAATACTAAAGAAACGATTAAGAATACTCTCACTTTGATGGCTTTCTTAAACAAAAAGAAGCTGCCAACCCAAAATTATATGACGTAAGTAAATATAAAATTTTGAATTTTAAATTCTTCCACTGGGGGATAACAAATCTTAAAGTAAAATAACGGGTCATAAGAGTTAATATGATCCTGTGAGAGAGTTGATATTTTATTGCCCAAAATTCAATTTTTTTTGGATTTTGGGCTTTTTTGAACAATTTTGGTTCCGTCGATTGCAATCAAAAGGAGAGATGCACAACTAGATATTATACAATCCTAAATCCAAAATTTTAACATTCTACGGCTAAACGTTTTTAAGTTATGTAAGATAGGTACATACGTACAGATGTTACGACGAAACTAGTCAAAAAGGATTCAGGGATGGTCAAAATGAATATTTCCGTTGAAATCGCTAAATTTTTCCTGATAATATTTCTTTGTAATTCGTACAAGGAATTACGTAAAAAGGACATAATAAAAATTACATTCCCCAGAAATTCGAACAGAAAATTAAGTTTTATACATAAAATTAAAATTTTATTAGAGGCTAAATTTTATTGATTTAAAGGGTCATTCACTTTTAAGTTAAAAGAAGTATGTTAAAAGAAGTCATCATCGAAGAAATACAGCAAATATAAAACGCTTAATGAACTATAAAAAAGCAAAAGTAATTTCAGTTAATTCCACACCGCGTAAATAATATACAACTAATTTCTTTCTTTCACTAACGGCAGCCATCGCTGACATGAAAAGAATCGTGACACAATAAAATTCAAAAAGGAACTAAATTTAAATTTACAAAATAAAAATTTAATTGGAAAGCAGGAGTCGGAAAGGGTAAAAAGGGTAATTGGAAAGGATAAAAAAAAATAAGCAATAATGTCTAAACATTATCCTACATTTTATTATTTATAAGCCATAATTTTTTTCCAAAATGTGGATGTCCTTTTTGGTCTTCTGTATTTAATTCAGTTTTCTTTCTTTTTTTTTTTACATGTAATGTTAACTAGATCGCACTGTAGTTAGTTATATATTTCTACGGAACTGTTCAGAACAATTTTTCCATCTAAAACCGTCTCGCGTTATATTAACTTAACCAAAAACTGTTTTAGTTTAATTAATCCAATAAAATAATTTTCAGTATTCTTCTTTGTTGCGGGGTGATTTATTTGGGAGTAATTTTTTCTGTGACTATGATTAATTACATGGATATTATGAAGATAAAAGATATAAAATTAAGGATATTTGAAATATTACAAAAACAATTCATTTCTAGATATACTTCTTCAGACTTAAGTCCAATTTGATAGAAAGTAATAACAGAGGAAGAATCTTTTAGAGTATAACGGTTCATTTTTCTATTGTTAAAATAGATTTATCTTTCAGTATTACAGAAAACTGTTACCATGTTTCTCGGATAGCTTCTTTTTCATTTACTTTTTTATTCACTTTGAATGATATATTCATCGTTATACAAACAAAACTAACTCGTATAATTCCTTCTATCATTAATATCATGTATCGTTTGAGTAATAATCTAATTTTACATACCATCTCGTCTGTGACTTCTTCCTTTTAAAAATGTTTAGCCTTTATGTCGAAGAGTAAGATAGTACAAAGCAGTCTTACAAAATCAATCTGCTTGTGTGAAGCATCCTTTACCGCAAAAAAACCAAAAAATAGTAATTATCTTTGTAACTAAAATTTTCCTTTCATCTAGGAGAGTATATCTCTTTAATTAATCTTCTTTCTTCGATTTCAATTTATTTCCTTTCAGAACTTCTATAAGATTTTCTCTTTACTTATTTCAAGCGAACTTTTTTTAACGAAAAATAAAAGAAAAACCAGCAAAAAGTAGCAAGTTAGGTACCGATCGGCAGTGACCATATCTCCTTTCTGACTAACCGAAATTAAATGACAAATGAACATACATATTCTGCAGCATAGTACAAAATTTTCACAAAAATCGGAAAATAAGTCAAAAAATATCGACCAAAACTACAATTAATGATAAAAAATTAGGCATATGATTATCCCCTACCCCTAAAAAAAAAAAAAATTACGGAAAGCGACATACTAATATGATGGAGTCGTCTAATTAGTACTTAGTTTTTTAAGTCCAGACACTACAAAAAAAAACTTTTTTTTTTGCTTCCCACCCGTTTATGATGGTTTAAATAAGAAAGAAGACCACACCAGAAAATTAATTTTTAATAATACTAAGGATCATAGCAACCTCAAGGGCATTACGTTAAGTATACCTACTCTTTTGAGTAAAATTCTGAGGTGCAGAAAATACAAGGCCGTATCTCCCTGTACCCTTGACCGAATCTAATCAAAATTGAGTAGCATCAATGCCCAGTATATAGAAATCATGAAGCCAAACTTCCAGTATGGAGGTTATCAAGCAAAAACAGTTCAACATACGAGGTGTGATAAAAAAATGTGGTGAATGAATTTTTATAGCAGCCATTACTTACGCTGCATCTATTTCAACTAGTATGTTTCATACCCTCATGTGTTGAGACGGGCAGAGACAAGTTTGAACACGTTCCGGCTTGTCAGTCTGCTTCTATAGTCGTTACATTGAGGTCGTGTTTGCAGTGTCTGTCGTGAAATATGGATCTTGAACAACGCATTAACATTAAGTTTTGTTTCAAGTTGAAAAAAGTGCCAAAGAAGCTTACGAAATGTTAAAATCAGTGTATGGTGATAATGTGGTAACTTTAAAGACTGTTTACAAGTGGTATGAGCGATTTAAAAGTGGATATGAGTCGGTTAAGAACGAAGAATAGTCGGGACGTCCTTCGATCTCAAAAACATTTCTTTTTTTCGATTGTGAGGGCATAGTGTGATCAGAGTTCCAAGGGGAACAACTTTAAACTCCGAATTTTACAAGAGGGTACTGGAACGTTTGCGAAACGATGTGCGAAGAAAGAGACCTAAAAAATGGACCAACGGCTTTCTTCTTCATTATGACAACGCGCCATGCCACAAGTTGTTTTTGATTCGCGAGTTTTTGGCCCCCAAAAGTTTTCCTGTCAGTCCACGTACGCCTTACTCACCAGATTTAATACCATGGGACTTCTGGCTCTTCCCGAAAATAAAAATTGTGCTGAAAGGGAAACGTTTTGACACCATTTCTGATATTGAGAAGGCCACGACAGAGCCATTCCAAAAGAAGCCTTCCAGAAATGCTTCGAGTCGTGGATTCAACGTAGGAATAAGTGTATTACTAGCCAAGGACAATACTTTGAAGGAGATTAATTCATATTTAAGGTAACTTTTTTACGTTTGTTTTTTTAATAACATAAAAAATACCGTATTTTTTTTATCACAACTCGTACATGTATACAGATATCCTTCCTAAACATTTAATTTTTTAATTTTTAACAAACGAACAGTTGGTTAATGAATTCAATATGTATGTATGTATTGTATATGTGTGAACACTTTTTTCTCGGATTTGAATTAAGCGTCGTTAGAGGATTACAAAAATCAGCGATCGGCCGTCGGGTTCATCCAAAAATTAAACTAATCAAAAATTAATCATCCAAAACAAACTAATGAACAGTCTAACTAAGATGTATAAATAGTTAAATATTGATTTTTTTTAAAATGAAGTAATAAATTTGTGGAAAAACTAACATTTTAATACTTGAAAAAAGAATGACTAAAAACCGCTAAAACACAAAATAAATTATGTTAACTTAGCTTATGTAGAATACGTAGAAGTAAGACGTAATAATTTTGCTAGAAATTAATTAATAACCGAGATAACAATAAGTTCTGGAAAGTCTTAATAGAGTTTTCGTCGATAACTGCTTTAAAATAAATTATATATTTTAATCGCATAATAAAGTTAATATTTATAAAGCTGTATATATATATATATATATAAAATGATCAACCGCCAGACGATAACTCTAGAGGGCCAGAGTTCCTTTGTTGTTCTTTGTAACAGCTAAACCGGTTTCCATTTTGAACAGAAAATTTTATTTTAAAAATCATGAAGTATATGTTCTTACATCTAATTTTCAAGGAATTCTATTTTAAATGTTACATCTGGCTAAGTAAAACCTGCTGTTCGGTAAATAACCGACTCTAATTTTAAGTAACAATTTTCCAATCCACTGAGGGGGTAGTTTGAGGGGGAAAATGGATTCCCGCTGTCTGCAGCAAGCATTATCTTCTCAAGGTGTCTTCTCGTGTTGGTATTTATATGTCGGAGAAATTGATTGTTTCTTATCCTTGATCCTTCTTCCAAAACGTGGATGTACTTTTTGTTTTATAATTGATACTGGTCAACATTTCGAATCTCTACTTATGAAGATCGGTTCATTAAACAATAAGACTATCAACAATGAAAAAAAAAAAAAACAGGTAAACTGCGAGTGGTAGCGTCTCACCCTTTCATTCGGAGGTCCAGGGTTCGAATCCCGGTCAGGCAAGGCATTTTTCACACACGCTACAATTCATTCATATCATCCTCTGAAGGTGTACCTAACGGTGGTTCCGGAGGTTAAACAACAAAAAAAAAGAAGTGTAACAGACTACAATTTAAATTTACAAAAAAAAAGAGAAGAAGAAGAAATGTATTTACGTTACTTATCTCATCTTCGAAAGAAATGGAAAATATTGAATTTCAAGTTAGTTGCGGGGCAAGCTAAAGCTCTTTGAATAAAACCATTTATCACGCCAAACATAATATACATTGACAGCTTCGAACTGTCCTGAGACTCTTGTAGATTGGAAAGTCTCTTCCGTAATTTATCACAATGGTGCTAGAGAGTAACAAATTACACTATATTTTAAATCCGCAATTTTTGCGAAAGTAAAAAAGTGTATTCTATTAATATAACTGCGCGGAAATGAGAAGCAGTTGCCAAAGAATATTATGGACCTTACCCTAGCGCTAACTTACTATGTACATAAAATTATTTTTATCGTACGAATATATATATAAAACACCAAAAATATTAGCTGTTACTTCCGCTTTTTAAAGGAAATGAAAATACTAAGAAAAAACCAACAAATACGGAATCTGGGATTATTTCAAATTCAAAATCTACCACTGCAAACTTTTTATACGACGAAAAAAGTACACAAAAAAAATATTTGACGGTGCTTTATTTTCTTATTCTAACAATATCTGTAAAACTGAAAATCGTATCTATAAATAAGAACGTTCAACGTCAACATTTTTCCATTTATATAAAAATCATGTTGCATAATAATTAATTTTAAAATGCTGAGTAAATCATTAAATTACAAATTAAAGCAACAAATGATTAAAACGCAAAAGAAGCAATAACTAGCAGTTTTACTAACGATTCATATGTTATCAGCGAAAAAAATAAATATCAAAATTAGTTCCATTAAATATTATTAATCATAATCGTTATAAATATAATCGTTAGATTAAATATAATAAACACGGAAAATGACTTAATTTTTACGGTGTATATATATATATATATTTTGTTTTTTTTTTAAATAAATTTTTTTGTCCTCTTTTCAGACTTGAAACCAAAAATAATTCTAACCTACTTCTCTGTTTATGATTATTTGTATTAAATAAAAAATTTCATGCTATTCAAATCAGATATAAGAAGATAATGTATTTAAACCGAACGTAAAATTCACAAATCATTAGCGGTTTCTGGCCTACCGGTATAGAAATTATTACAGGGCTTCTGTACAGATCTCCAAATTCAAGCCCAACTGCCAATTGTCGATTGAAGTTAAAAACCGATTATGGTTAATGAATTATTAAACAAATCCAATGATTAGTGAATTATGCTTACATCATCATTACAAGTCCAGAATGACAGTGTCAAGTAACAAAAAAGTATTTTAGAGAAAAGAAAGTTTGTTATATAAACATAAGGTTTACAATATCCAAAAATTACCAGAAAGCAATTTATGACAGATAGCGTAATATGAAATTAACGCCATACGTGAAATTTTTAGGAAAAGTATAGGAACAAGAGAAGCAATTTTAGCACTCCGATTAATAGTAGAAGGAAGAATAAAGAAAAACAAGCCGACATACATGGCATTTATAGATTTAGAAAAGGCCTTTGATAACGTAAACTGGAATAAAATGTTCAGCATTTTAAA